>DF245354.1:2044-18437 GCA_000507305.1 Breviolum minutum Mf 1.05b.01 | reverse complement strand
TCCATTTTTATGACAAGATGGTGTGAGACAGGACTGCATTCATTTTTTAAGACAAGCCAGCATAAGACCGGTGCTCATCCATTTTACATAGGTATGTATATACACATATATACACATATTTATGTACATATATTTATCTACTTCCCAGAAGGAATGTTTACATATTTTTTCCCACTGCTGCTTTTTACAGAGTAGGAAGCTTCAAGACCTGCTAAATCTGAAAATACACACAGCTTGAACGCTGCAATGCGCTGGTTTATGGATGACAGCTCAATAAAGTTTGTCTTCTGTAATCTGTCTTGCTTTTCTCGGTAGAAAAGATGCTCAGTTCAATCCCACCAACTAACGCAGCATTCAGTGAAGGTTTGACATTTTTTTTTTGAACTGTGCGAGCGTCATTACAACTGTGGCAGTCATTGGGCTGTGCTAGTATTGTCATTGTTAGACAACGAGATCAAAAGGAAAGGTCAGGGACCAATAAAAACAAGGCAAACAAAACCCAACAACAACACCCAAAAAACACCACCCGTCCCTGACCAATCGAGTAAAAGGTGAAACAAGGTGAGACAAGCTCAGGCTCTCACGGCAAACTACAATCCCCGGCTCTCACAACGTCTTCAGCAGGAAAAAGTCAATGGCCAATGCAGTGTGCAGTTACACGATAGCAGTACCATCGTCAACTTGCTTCCGTTTCTTTCTCCTCCTCTTGGATACATCTTGCTGACCACAGATGAACTGCAGTGATATGACTTGTTCTTCCTCTCGAGCTTGGGCATACATGTCGGTAAACATTCCTTGTTCACCAGGAAAATCTAAGGGTGGAGCTGGCTGGCGTAGCTGCCATAGCTGGTTCTGTGCAGTACTCCAAATACGCCACGGAATAGGATCACCGTCAGTACGAAGTTCATCTTTCATATCATCTCCAGGCCGATTAGACCTGTTGGTAAAGAGCCGCTCTTCTCTCTCCGCAAGCGGGTACCAACCAGGCCCTTTGGTTTCCAGATGTTGCTGTAATAGTCGCCATTGTGGGTGGATATTGCCCCACATGCTTGGGACATCATACTTCTTCCGTAGGTGGTGAAAGTCATAGCCGACCACTCTACGCAAATTGCTGGCTCCCAACATAGACACGTCAGGCCACACAGTGGGCAGGGCGTAGACTCCTGCGTACCACTCATCCAATGACAGGTCATTGGGAAGAAACACCGAGAGCTGTAACTTCTCAGCCCTGGTGATGGCCCAGGGAGAGACACCCTTGATCTTGAACACCCCTGCAATGACACCTTGCTTCAATGTAGGAAGTGCGGTTAAATACCTTTCGACCGGCAGCTGTATCCAATCCGCTTTGATGGTGCCTGTTGACATACGGATGTTGCTATCTTTGTAGTTGCCCACCTTGAACTGCATCCTCCTATTGGCATTTGCCTCCTGCCACTGCGTCTTTATGTCATCCGGAGGCACTTCCAGGTCCATCAAAGACTCGGTAGGCATCCTCCTTGTGTTGCAACTGGTGCAGTACCACAGAGGCCCGGTGGGCAGGAAACCACACCTGCAGAGTATCCGCATAGCAAATACCGCCAATCCAGTCAGTAAATCTGGTGCCAGAAGTGAAGGTTTGACATTCATGGTGGTAGTTGCTCTTTTGTCATAAACAAGGTGAAATAAATCTGATAGGTGCGAGTTTGCAAGAGTTGATCTGACACAGAACGTAGAGGTGATTTTTTTTTCTAGGCTAGAGTATGGAATCTTAGAGCCTTTCCAATCTCAAATTTTTTTTTTTGCTGGCAGCTGCTTGGATTGATCCCGGGTGGAACGCCCTTCAGTCAGCTAAACAAAGGTGTCAAGGACGCTATGGTCGTATCCACCGATTTAACAGGTCAAATACGGACAATAAAAACATGTAATAAGGCCATCTTTGTCAAAGAACAATAAATCCACATATTGCAAGCAGTTGTCCAGAGTAAGAACCATCCACAAATTCGAACAAAAGTGCAAAAGAGAGCTCTGGTGAATTTACAAGGACAGCCCTACGCCGGAGCAAAAATTGATGACGTGAAGGATGATGGCTTTGGTGAAACCCGATCGGAAGCATCTACGTTAGAGCCAGTGTGCAAGCCCCGAAAAGGAGGAGGATAAAGTTGTTGTACTTGTACAAGATGTTTGGCCTTAATTAGGTATTTCTTGTGAAATTCCATCTTATGAGATATTAGTTGCGAGGTAAACCCTCCAGCATCTCGAAAGCGAAAGGTGTGAAACGTGAAACTGCACCCTCCTCAGAGTCTGCTCAGTTTATCTTTGCCACATGAAGGAGTGATGTGGCAAACATCTTCATGCTACACTGGCCGGCACACAGCCAACTGCAAACAAGATTGACGGGCAACTCAATGCCTGCTGTTGAACACTGAAAGGACCACAAACGGGCACCATGGTTCAAGATTCATGATGAAATGATATTCAAATTCCTCTTCATTCCGGGTCATTCCGGTCATTGCAATTGACCAGGGGTTTCTGGACAGAGTGCCTCAGTTTCTGGAGTCTGGAGTACGTTCAGCCGGTGCCAGAATGGCAGCTTGTGGCAGCACATTGCCAAGAAAAGCTTGATGATGGCAACTGGCAACACTACTTATCCCGAGTGATCAAAAAATGGCAATTTGAAATCAATAAATCTTGCACCACAGAAGAAACGCTCTAACTTCAGCACAAGTATCAGCTGGTCTTTTCGCAAGTGTGCCAAAACAGCAGACCTGAACTCCGCTGTATGCTTTTTAGATCTTTCACCTTCCGTTGGCCACGTACCCCATCGCACATCAGCGACAGCATAGAAAGCATTTTTTTTGAGCTCATGCCGTGCGCGCTCGAGGCTCAGACGGTCATCAAAACGTTTTGTCTTTGATAGGCTATTCCCACATGTTGGAGAATAGGTGAGAGCAAAAAGCTAGGTGTCTTCAATCAACACCAACACACAAACAGCAAACAACAAAAACACAAACACAAAACAACACAAAAAGACACCCAGACAACGACGTGAAACACTACGCTTTCAGAAAGTCCCCAAGCCGCTCAGTACTGCTCCGCGATGTCATAGCAAATCCCACATATAGATGTCCCAAGTGACTCAAAGTCTTGAAGTGTATGTAGGTGGTGGTCCTTTATCATCCCAGTTATGAACAAGGGTGAGAAGTTGGTTCACCCACGTCCACGTAGATGAAACTGCGCAAGGCAGGAGTACCACTGAGATAGTAATAGCCAAAATGCACATACCAGAAACCAAAGAAAGGTCTTCATACCTGCTTCCGTAGTCCAGATTACTCAAAGATGATCCTGGAAGAAACTCCTTCCATTCCACTGTGGTCAAGTAGTAAACCCTGACAAAGGTGAAGTAGAACACCAGGTTCTGTTTTACCCAGCCTCTCTTGTAGCATGAGATAGTTCTACTATGGACAGATGTCTGTTGCATGCCCATTGTAGTAATATATGTTTTGTCGTCACCGACACGAGGGTCAAAGAGCCTGGGGTCCGCGACAGACGCCAATGTCACCATGGATAGATGTCACAAGGACATGTGGTCGGGGGTATGAGTGAATAAGCACCAAAGAGGCCGATGCAGCCTCCCATACCCCCTGAAGCAGTATTCCATCCTGTTCAAAGTCAGTACTGGATAGCTCATTTGTATATCATATGTTCCCAAGCTCAAACAAACCTCTCCACGAGCACATCTTGTCGTTTCTCAGGGTCCAGTTGTTGCTCTTCCGCCAGCGCGTTATCCTTTGCCCGAGTAGTTGGCCACCCTCTGACCTCTCAGAAAGAATTGTGCATATTGCAAGAAAGGTGTCATCGCAAGTAGCATTTCAATGACATGCAGCCTGTGGGTGCATCATATGTTCCCAAGCTCAAACTGCCACGTCCACGTACAAATCATGTCATCACCTGGAGGCCAGCTGATGCCCTCACGGCACGATCTCAGTGGAAGGATCTCAGTTCTAGCCTCTGCACTGGAAGGTGCACGTGGAAAGGCGCCCAAGAGCTTCGATTGCTGATTTCTCAATGAAAGCTAGCAGGGCGGCACCCTCAATGGTGTACTTCGTCGGGAGGGCTCCAGAACACGGAGCAGGCCAAGGCATCGAGTAGAACCTGTTGGCACTCCCACTGGCACTTCAATGTGGTACCACTTATGGTCAACTGGATGCTCTCGCAGTGGTATTGCACACCCGGCCTTGGTGAGCAGTGCCTGGGATCTTCGCTTAGTGATGGATTATTTCGCACCACGGCACGGTAAAGGCAACAGCGCCCAGCCGTGCAGTCATACAATGCTGTCACCTGAGAGTTTTGAGGAGAATAGAATAAGGAAAATCCCTTCTGTTAAGATGTTGCTTGAACGTGTTGGTTTGACCCAATGTCAATGTAATGTGTTCAGCCCTTCAGTCGAAGAGCAGAATACAATTTGAGGGTGTCTCCGTGACAGTTCCACAGGTGCAAAGCACCCTTGTATATGTAGACATCGGTGGAATCCCAACCCTAATCAAGGCCCCTTTGTCAAAAGAATGGCCATGCATTTAGGTCAATTCACGGTCATCTCCCTGGCTGAGAATGTCACAGCACTTTACCGTGTCCTTCCCGTCTGTCAAAGTGGTCATAGAAACCCATGGTCTCAAAAGCATCACCATTCCTGACAGGGTCAATGTCAATGACAACATCGCCATTCCTGGTGGTGTCTCCCACTGCACGTGACTTGCAAAGAGCAGAGTCGTCCAAGCGTAAGGGGCTGTTTGTGCACCAGTTGGTCCCACCCCAATGTAATCAGCTAGAAGGGCAGGCAACAGCAAGAGGCAATGCTGCTCCTATCGCTCCAAAGCCGTATAGCTCCGTCGCATGGGAGGAGCAGCCGCGCTCAGCCACGGAAACAACACTGAAAGGTTCGTGAGCCAGCTCAATGGCTCCGTAGGCAACCGATGGACCTTCGAGCCCGGAAATCGTTTGAGCATGACTGAGATAGTGGTTGAGTGGTTTTTTTTCCTGCATTGCCGAGCGAGCACGAAGCCTTGTCGGTCAACATCCCGGAAAGCTATTGCAAAAGAAAGTGAGACATGAACGTCCAAAGGTTTTCACCAGCCATACAAGCAACAAAAACAAACAACACCAACAAAAACACACCCAAACAACACAACCAAACCAACCACACCCGGCCAGTGAAAACTCAAACATGCAAAAAGTAATTGCAAAAGGACTGTGCCTTTTGGAAACAAAGCGGTGAAACCACAAAAACTGCACAGCAGCGGGTGAAACAAACCGGCCACTCAGAGTCCTCTCAGTACTGCACCGTTAGCAAAAGGCGCCATGTCCCAGGTAAAAAGGCCCGTCCCCAAGACAGCAGCACCATGGACGTGGAGACAACCACATTCATTTCTACGGAGAACCAGAGACGTGTAGAAGAACCCATTCATTTCACAACGTACTGCTGCACGAAGAACGGCCCAAGACCAAGGAAACGAGCCAAATCATCTCACTTCCGGAGACAATATGCCGCAGCACTGAAAAACTCCCACAGAGATAGTGGTTGAGTGGTCTCCGCTCGTCTTGCATCACCTGTGATGGGCACCGTTGAATCACGTCGGATGCATCAGATGCATCTGGTAAAGCTGGGAGTCAATGAGGGTGGACCTTGCTGTTAGACCTTGCTGTTTCACTGGACGACCAAGGCCACTAGGAACTGGTCCATGGTGCTATCTTTTGATCTGCTCCTTCCTCCATTGAGATTCCTAACCTGCGGGTTCCTCGCTACAGGCTCGCCCCGGTTGACTGCTTCTTTAAGCTCCTCTGTCACCGGCAAAGCTCCCTGTTAGCTACCCGTTCTTTCCTATCCTCGCCTTGCACCAATTTTGACCCCACCGACTTTTGCCAATGCGGCGTCGGTATAATTGATTTTGGTTAATTTGTTTGTTTGCAATTTTTGGCCTGAACGACTTAAGATCTTCTGTTTTGCTTCAATTCAGTTACGTCCAATTTCGGATCATGATATGCTGACTGTAGGGCGCTCTGCCCGGGACCTTCTTCGTAAGAAGATCGCACCTTAGCAGCGTGGAGCAAAAAAAAAAAGGTCGGTTTTAGGACCCCCCAGGAATATGTGTAAGGGATCCCCAAACCTAACAACGTAATACTTTCTTGGAGTCTTTGGTTGTAAGACACTTAGTGTGAAGCGCCACGCACGCGCTACCTTACAATACCCTGGCTCCCAAGGAACCTACGGAGGCGGTATGAGCGATGCTCCAGAAAACAGCAAAAACTCAAACACAGTTTCACCAGGAAGTCAAGTGCCACACTAAGCGTTCTTTTCACCCAACCAACCAAGCAAAGTGTCGTGCTTGTTATGTTCTGTCGACCTATTGGTTGTTTCCGCTTCTTGAGACGGAAAAATCACGAGGAAAACAAATTTCCTTTCAAGGACAAAAGTTGCAACTGATGCAACATCCAAAAGACTCTGAAATCAAAGTCATGACATCAAATCTACATTCAAAACCAAAAGAAATGTTTCAAAAACATCACATCTCTTCACAAACTGTACGAAACTGCATGTTGAGACAAACCTTTCTGTTCAAAAGGTTTGCGTTTCACTAAAACCATTTCCAAACATCTTCAAACTCCGAAAACTTCACAAAACTGCTCAAAATTGCATGTCGGCCAGTGGTTCAAAAGCTGTACCATAACACCATTGTCATAAAAGCCAGATATCTGCTGTCCAGTAGCGTAAAAGCGCCAAAATCGGCAAAAATCAAATTGAAGCACTTCGCAACCAGATGTCACCACTGAAAAACCAAAGTGAGCACAAATGCTCGCAGAAATCAGGCACAGCACGTCATAGAAAGCAGCAAGCTCGCATAAGCAGCGGGTATCATATATTCACACCCCCTTTCGAGCTTGATGCCACTGCAGCCAAAAATGAATTCCATTCACCATCTTCTATCAGCAAAAGCACTGATGCATCATCGTCACCATTGTGCCTCAAGATAGCCCAAAGCGAAGATAGTAGAAAACCATGCACAGAAAACTCTGCCCATTGAAAGCCAGCAGAAAACGTCTGAATGCCCGTGACCTATCAGAAAACCAGCAAAGTCCATCCATTGCTAGCCGCCCAAAGCGGGCACATCCAACATCCAAACACTGAAAGAAGTCATAGAAGAGCTGCCATCACATACCAGCCATAGCAGCTATCGAATCAATACCAATCCGGTTCCACAACATTGCAATCCACAGCACTGTTGCCACATCCATCCAAAGCCCATTCCACATGCACTGACCTAACAGAAAAACCGACAAAGACCATCCAATGCCAGTCACCCAAGACGGTCATTGCACCCATCACGCTACGCTGAGCTCTTGGACCAACTTTTCGCCTTTGGAACTGCTGCCCTGGACTTAGGCTTTGCACCCACAAACTTCCTCTCGAAGCTTCGGTGATCTCGTCCAGCCTCGCAGACGTCCCAGCATTGTCTTTTCAGCCATGCTGCACAATCAAAGCCCTGACTGCGACATGATCCATAGGTTTGGATCTGGCGGATTCCTGCCGGACCATAGGTCCCGCAGAGCCACGATAGGTATCCTCGTAGCTTTGTGTCGCCAGTCCTGGCACGATCACGCAGCTGCTCATAAGACATCTCCAGAGAGGCAACAGCTGGAAGCTCGCATAGGGTAAGACCCCACTCTTCATCTGACAGCACACCCTTGGGCAAGGGCACGGAACCTTGGATGCCACCACGGTTCACTGCAGCAGTCATACTGTCCAATTGCCAGTGGAGGTACAACCGGAGTGTTGGCTGACTCAATCTCATCTCTGATAGCCTCCAATTCCAGTTTGTGAGCAAGGATCTCCTCTGGGTCTTCAACGAATTCGAAGTTGTCAAACTCATCCAAAACCGAGTCGGCAGTCAAACGACGCTTGGAGCCATCTGTCATTGCACCAGGGACCGGTGGCAAATAAATCTGAAACAGGCACCCCTGATTCTTTCACCAACCCATCATAAGCCTTGGTAACATGCTGCTCCAACATAGCTGTGTCGCCATGGTAGTGAGCCCTGGCCAAGAGGCCCACCAAGGAGTCGAATTCTGACTTGTTCAGTCCAGCCATGGCTCAGATCAAGGGTTGATCAACTCTAAGGTGCGAAATCAAAAACCAACACAACCAAGATCGCCCAGTGCGACAAAATGACTTCCAAGAAAAAGAAGGTGATCCTACCGTTGAGGCGTGAGTGAAGTTCTGACCTCTTAGAACTGACATGCAGAAAAGTGTGCAAAATTGAAATCTCTACGGTCCCAACCATCTATTAAGCTCCAGGCCCAAAAGCTAAGATCGATGCATAGAGATTCAAAAGGCTCAAACAACGCATCACAGCGACTCTTGGTTTCAAGACTAACCCTGTGACTGCAAAACATGAAATGTGTCTTCTCATGCAAATCAAAAACTCAGGTTGTTGAAATCGAAAAAGGTTTCACCGAAAATCGTTTCAAACAACAAAACACACAAAACCAAAACATCCCAAAAATGCTTCAACCCTTGCAGCACTCTCTCCTCACAGCCTTTATCGCATTGATCAAGGCACGAGCCAAAGTTGGGTTATAGTACCCGGTGTCGGTCCATGAAACTTCAGACAACGGGGCGTGAAACTTACAGTTGCAGGTTCCAAACCTCTTACCTAAGCTTCTACCAAACCCCTCATGTGTTGATCTGAATTGAAGAACCTTACCAATGGGCTTCCCAGTTTTCGACTTGTACTGTGCTTGACAAAGGTGAACATCTTGGGCATAACAAATTGACCCCTTTTCCAAGGTCCTGACAGTGAGATCTCGGTTCCAGACTGCATTGTTCTTTGGCAGTTCAAACGACAGAGAATGACACTTGGGTTCACCACTAACTAACTCTAAAGCTCCAGACATGATTGAGGTCCAGGCACGGTCTGCGTCCGTTTCACCTTCGTTGAAATGTTTCAAAGGTGATCCCGACGAACAAGGAGTGGAAAAATGCATGTGAACCCACCTTCCTTCATTGCGATGTTGACCGATAAAACGCTGAACGCTTCTCCGAACACCTAGCAACTCAAGGTCCTTCACCACACCTGCATACGGAATCTTCGATGTCTCACAGGCAAGACGAAGAGAGGATTGTTCCGAACAACAAATCTCTAAAACCGCCAAACCTACATCGCTGACCGGAGTCAGGAGTAAAATGTCACACAAAGGTCCATTCCAAGTCAAAAACCCTAAAGCCAAACGGTGCTTCATGTACGTCTTAGTTGGAAGGCACTTCGTGAACAAGTCTGCTGGGTTTTCAGTCCCAGCTCGGTGTCTGACCTTGATCTTGTTGGTCTTCATCTGTTCTTGCAACCAAAGGAGGCGTATCTCGATATGTCGAGATCTTCGGGGCAAACCTTCGGCATACAACAACTGAAGAGCCGAACCTGAGTCTGACTCTAACATGATCTGAATGGGTTCTGGTTCGGAGACTTCGCCAATCGAGTAGAGCAACCTGTGGGTGAAGTAAGAAAAGGCCACAGCTTCCTGACTAAGAAGTTGGACTGCATAGATCTCCGCCTCACAGGAGCTCAAAGATAGAGCCTGTTGCTGGCGTGCAAAAGCACGTACAACACCACCCTCAAACATCACGATGCCACCACTGATCCCTTTTCTTCCATTGAACCTGTACGGTCCAAAGGACGCGTCAGCAAACGAGTGCAAGAAGGATGGCATCTTGTCCTGGTCATCAAACTTCAGGTTCTCATACTCATTCGAAGGCAAACTCAAAAACACATTGGTATCCTGCACCAAAAAGCGCAGGATAGCTCGTATAGCAGATTCTGTTCCTTGACAGGGAGCCGCTTGTTGTGTTCCCACAAGCGAAAGCCACAGCTTCAAATCGTGTCTGCTTTGGCTAAAGAAGCTTGCCTAAGCAACGCCTAAAGCGGCGATAGCTTTCAGCTGAAAGAGGTTTCTTGGCACTAGGGTCCGAAACTGTGCGTTCCAGATGTGCCGCTACGTCGGGTGCTGCTGAGCTACCAGACTTGATTCCAAACTCTTCATAGGTTCCAGCCAAATATTGATTTTCCACACTCAAAAGAATGCCAGAATGCCCAGGATGCCGTGAAATCTTTCTTCTAATGAAAGTAAGCTCACCACCTCCATCAGAAGACCTGCAAACTTGTCCGGTCACTTTCACTGGCACCACACTCCCAATCTTCTTCTTGATGATCTCTTCGGCCTTGGGTGTAGATGAAGCTATCAAGATGTCATCAACGTATGCCACAAGCATAGCGAAACCAGCTGCTGCACCTGAGTCCTCATCCTTAATGTAGCCACCATAAATGCACGGTTCAATGCTATCACTCCATAACCCAATGCTTTGAATCGTCTTCGACAGTAGCATCATCCAATGAGCACTGGCGTTTCGAAGTCCATTTAAACTGCGATGTAGCAGTAGATGGACAGGGTCTCCTGATTCAAAGGAAACACTAAGAGGAAGACGAAGAGCGATCCATTCTCCTTTTGGGATGGGGCTGTGCATAAACGCATGGCTGACATCGATGGATAACAGCCGTAGGTCTCGATTCGAAACCAAGGTCAGGAAAAGGTGCAGCCCCTCGATGCTGGGGGTAGGACTGCTAAAGCCAAGAGCTTTAGCAGAAGAGCCTGGGGCTAAATCCTTAGCCACGATACGACACCTGACTCTGGTTTCACTCTTGAAGGCGGAGACCCATCTGCAACCAATTACTCTCAACTCTGGATGCTTGAGTTTCAGATTGGCTACTTGCATTTCTGTAAGTGCTTCGCCAGTTCGGCAGGCATCCAAATTTTGGATCTCCTCTTGCATTCCAAGGAAACCAAGCTTCGCATCAAGATTGGCCAGGGTCGAGTCGTCGATCACTTCGTCGGGCTCCCACAGTAAAATTGTGGCACCACCTAAGGACATAGTCTTGCTTCGATGTCCCCCTTTTGAACTAAATTGAATGGAATCAACCTCACCATCGTAGAATTCTGGTGACGTAGCTGCCTCCTTCACCAACTGTGAATCAGCCAGAGTCAATGAAGCCAACATAGGTTGCCCAGACTCAGTTCCATTGAAACGAAGCTTTCCTTGCACAACTGGGCCTGTTCCTAAGCCGGGGTGCAAATACATAGCTTCGATGTTACGTGTTTCGTTAGGCGAGTCTTTCACCAAACTGCTTGGGAGTTCTGCAAGTACAACCATTCCGTACATTGCAACATGTGGCTTACTAAGTCTAGGGGCCGCAACAAACTCAAGTGGAGACATATCTGAGGATGGTGCCTTCGCGAAGTGGTTGTGAGTCAGGGCCATATACATGGTGATAAGCTTGAGACTCTCACATGTGAAAGGCACATCATATCCATGTTCATTCATATCTGCCCGTAGCACGGACAAATTCTCCTTAAGGCGTCTGACTCCTCGCTCAGCCCCACCTACAGATCTATGTTGTTGGGGGTTTGCACGGCGGACCGTGAACGTAAAATTGGTGGAAGCTCTTGAAATCAACTGCCCAACAGACTTTTCTGCATCAGTCGTCAAAACAATGGAGGACTTTTCACTATTCAAACCGAAATGTTCAAGCCATTCACAATTTGGGATCGAGCAGAAGTGAGATCATTGTTGTCAACCAGTACATACCCAACGCAATTGCTAGACATCTCCGTCATCACGAGCACCTTAAAACAATTGTCTACTTCTTCTTCTGTGAATTCCCCTCGGGAGGATAGGTATGCGAAGTCAGCTTGGAGTTCGCATTCTGTCACACCTTCCTTTCGACGCCTGTGCTGAAAGACACTACGCCCTCTGGCGCACTGCAAGCATCCTGGATGGTGCGGCACGTGCCCCTGAAGGCGATGCCTTTGAAGTTCCAACTCACTTGCACGGGTCAACGGAGAAACTAAGGAACCAGCTGAAGAATCTAAGGTTGGTGCAAAACTAACCTTCTGAGGCCTAAGGTCAGGACGAACTTTCAACCAAGGACATCCGGCAAAGAAACCAACTTCCATCGCTTTCTCACCAGAATGCCTGCTTCTAAGCTCAAACCAATCCTTGCCTTGCCAAAATTCCCAGCCAGCCTTACACAGTGAAGTAGTCGAAATGATATTATGCTGGATATTTCCAATCAAAGCACGCAGTTGAGCATGCCTTTCAAACTTCTGCTCTCCCCAGTCATTCGTCATGAAAACGTTTACACCAACAACTGCTTTGCCCTTCATTTTGACTTCAGTTCCATTTGCAGCACGGTACAACGAATCATCTTGGGGTAAATCTTTGCAATCTATCCCATAAAGCTTCGCATACCGTTCAGCCAAAACTGTTGTTGATGCACCACTGTCTAAAAGCCACCAAGTCGCATCATCCATTGACAGCTGAGACAACAAAGGCCACAAAAACTGACCATATCGTCTCAACTGGCTCATTTCTGAAACGGTGTCTCGGGGACACGACAAAAATGTTGAAACTGAAATCTGAAATTTGGAAATCTTCGCTTTCACTGGTGAAATCAAACCTGAAAAACAACCACAATTATCCAAACAACCGTCGGGGCCTTTCAGTCCAAAATCACCAAACATGTGCTTGCTACCTACGTTTGTTTGCTTGTTGTTCGCTCCCTGCATGTCAGTACCCTCAACCTTTAGTCCGTCATTTGCCAAAGCACCCACGCAGAAAGCAACCTCGTCCGCTCGCAGCAGCTCGCGCCCTGCAGATGCCTTCGCTGCAATCCCACCTGGACCCGCGACCCCATCCTCGCAGCTTAACGCGTCCCGTGCTGTCCCATTTTTCTTGCTACGCCTGATTGCTTCCGAAAACAAACGCTGTTCCTGCACACACTCATCACAATTGCAAAAGATTTTACTACATGTCCTTTCTTGCATGAATCCAACCCTTGACACAGAAACATCAAATGGCTGCGGACATGAATCCAAAAACAACCCATCGTCAAAACCACCACCTGTGTTTCCATGCAACATTGAAATGATCAAACTTCCGACATGACTTTCTTGCTTACTAGTATCTTCACTAGAATTCCAATCATGTTCTGACTCATGCTTCCATTCAGACTCGTTCCAACACGCATCAACCCAACCATCAGAGGTCCACGCCGACTCGTCCCACGACGAATCATACCAGCTTGAATCATCCCACCAGGACGAATCTTCCGGCCACCAGGAACCCTCTTCTGAAATTTCGTTGAGTTTCCCCTTTTTGCCATAACCCTTTCCTTTGGAATCTTTCGACTTCCCTTTTCCGTTTTGTTTTCCTATTCCCTTTTGTTTGCCGTTTCCTTTCCCAGAAACAAAACCACTGCTACCACTAGGTTCTGAGCCACCTGCTTTCCTAGAATTAGGGCAATTAGCACCGATATGACCATGACTGTTGCACCTAAAACAACGCACTTTACTCAAATCCGTGGTACAATCTGAAGTGGAATGTTTACGTGAGCCGCATTTCCCACACTTAGGGGTCTGACCCATAGCATTGATACCACCCTCAGGATCGTCACTGAAATCCCCTTTTGGTATCTCCGTGCCCTGAGCTACAGACTGTCCAAACACTTGGCTCAACGGCTTTCCAAACTTAGAGTCACCAAACAAACGTTGCCTCTCCTCATAGTTGCGAGCAGCACGACGGTAAGCCATGTATAACTCCCCAGAAGCATGATGCAAAACGAACGATCTGACATGGTCTGGTAAATTCTTCAAAAGCAACAACAGTAAGTCAGCTTCTGGCATTCCTAGGCCCGTTGCATCAACTGACGGTGGCAAAGTGCCAAGTAGCCTGGAAAAACGAGCTGCTTCGTAATCTATTCTACGAATCACATCTGCAACTTGAGAATTACCACCTTCACTGCTCTTCACACTGAAAGTCCTGTTCACTAAGGCCGTTGAAAGAGCTAGGGCCTCAGACCGAGACTGAAGGCTATATTCGACCGTCATTTGGCGAAGGAGTTCGTACCCGTTTGAAACTTGGTCCCGAGCCACCCTTAAGTCCAAAGCACCGGTGTGGGCATCTAAGCTTACACCTTCCAAGAACGCGTTAATCAACATGGTCGTTCGAGCGTGGCCCACAAAGGCATTTCGAAGTATGGCAAGCAATCTTGTAGATCTATTCTTGGCAGGACCTGATAGGGCATCCCAGTGCAAAACTCCATTCCATCGCGACGACTGCTCTATCTCTTGTGCGAATTCGAGACTGGCCTGGGCGGCCCATGAAGTCAACATGGAGAGGTATTCACTGAAGCCCATTATTTCGCTTTCACGGCTGCGGCTACTCCATTTTGAAGTATCCGGCACTGGAGCTGGCGTAAGCCATTTTTCCGTCTTCGCAAAGACGTCCACAGGCCTACCACTTGACCAAGAATCCTGAGCTTCACCACTTCCTGCAGCATTGATCGGTGCTGGCAAACCTGGAAGCGTAGGACCATCTCCGAAAAACCCAACACCACTCTGAGGTCTAGGGAAATCACCAAAGTATTCAGGAACCATACGAGCTTGGCTTGACAAACGTTCTTGCAAAATCACTTGAAGTTCTCTAGTCTGATTAGGATCCAACTGCCCAACCAGTTCAGCAACTTGACGAATCGTAGAAGCCTGAGGTGTCAAACCACCTGGAGGCATCCGACACGAGTGCCTTGACAAATTCCTTCTTGAGGACACGGAGTCCCAGCAACAAACGGTTGATTGAAACATCCACCACCAAGATTACTCTGAAACCCTTGTTGACATGGCATGTTCTGAGCACAACCAAAGTTCTGAGCCCCGGCAAATCCTGAAGTTCCAACACCTGACTGAAATGGAAACGGAAATTGGTTTGCTGCTAAGTTCTGACCAGCTAAGTACGGGACACCAGCTAAGTTTGAAGCACCGGCTAAGCTCTGACCACCTGCTAAGTTTGCAACGCCAGCTAAGTTCGGAGCTGAACCAACAAATCCACCAAGGCATTGGCCACCCATGCAAAAACCCTGTTGACTACTGGCAAGACCATTAGGTGGAGTCTCTGGAACAGGTGTGTCTGCTGCTACTTGTGCATTAGCTGTGCCCATTTCCATCCTAGTTGGAGAACCTCCGGGTGATCCTGAAACTCCTGGGACACTTTCACTTCCTTTGCCTCCTCCTTTACTTAGATCCATTCCTCGGGTTCAAACTACAAAGCTCCGCTACCATGTGAAGCGCCACGCACGCCCTACCTTACAATACCCTGGATCCCAAGGAACCTACGGAGGCGGTATGAGCGATGCTCCAGAAAACAGCAAAAACTCAAACACAGTTTCACCAGGAAGTCAAGTGCCACACTAAGCGTTCTTTTCACCCAACCAACCAAGCAAAGTGTCGTGCTTGTTATGTTCTGTCGACCTATTGGTTGTTTCCGCTTCTTGAGACGGAAAAATCACGAGGAAAACAAATTTCCTTTCAAGGACAAAAGTTGCAACTGATGCAACATCCAAAAGACTCTGAAATCAAAGTCATGACATCAAATCTACATTCAAAACCAAAAGAAATGTTTCAAAAACATCACATCTCTTCACAAACTGTACGAAACTGCATGTTGAGACAAACCTTTCTGTTCAAAAGGTTTGCGTTTCACTAAAACCATTTCCAAACATCTTCAAACTCCGAAAACTTCACAAAACTGCTCAAAATTGCATGGGTATCTGTTTCACTTATATTCTTATACGTGGGGATGGACAATCTAAACAAAAGGATTGATGACCGTCTGAGCTTCAAGCGCGCACGGCACCGGCAAAAAAAAAAAAGGATGCACAAGCTCGTTGTCATTTCCAATTTTCTAGGATGCTCCATACACCTACATCAATGCCAGCACCGACATTGAAGGGGTTTTGCAGTACTCCACAACCACAACAAAATGGTGAATACCTTTGCCACCACAGAATGGGTTGTAGGCTCAGGAGGAGCTGTCTCCATCGTCGCGATCAAAAAAAATGTGGTATCTGACACCCATGACACTTTCGCAACGGACGGATACGGCGCTATCAAGAAGCGGCTGTATCCGCAGACCTCCTCTTTCAGACCTTCTCAGCGTGTTGAAAAATTGCGTGGACTTCTGTTTTTCCTGATAGAGGTCACACTGGTCCTGTCAAGAATGGTGATGCTTTTGACAGACTTGCACTATGACCACCTTTTTTTTTTGGACGATGCTGCGCTCGTTGTGACAACAGTGGCAGTCATGGAGATATGCTATACTAGTCATCGATTGATAACGCGGTCGCACAGATTGGGCACAGAAAAAAAAATAGGAAGCACACAAGGCAAACCAAACAACCCCCCCAAACAACACAACCAACACCAAACCAACAAAACGTGTCCAATCTATGAAGGGTGAAACAGTGAAACGTGTTCGCTCTCA
>DF245353.1:2103-18442 GCA_000507305.1 Breviolum minutum Mf 1.05b.01 | reverse complement strand
GGGAAAGGTCAACTATAAGTTTGTGATTGAAACATCACATCCGAAAGGGTCGGAACCCCCTTTTAATTCAGTCTTTGGCGCCGGGTGGTGGAGCATCACTCAAAGGACATACAGATAGTGGATCTGGTCGCAACCATCACGAACAAAACAAACAGTCCGATCGAGTTGTGGCTTTGCACTTAGTCATTTTGGGGTACAAGAGTCATGTATCAGAACTTAAATGTTCACCCCGAACCTTGGGGAAAGGATCCAATTTGACGAGCATGCTTTTCAGATGGGTTGAAACCAACCACCAACTAGTAATATCCCAGATGCTCCATGTATGGCACATTTACCTACATTTCATAGACTTAATCCATGTATGTAGGTAAATTGTTGCCAAGCGAAACAGGTTCTGCCGTGGTGATCAACGACTATTGGGTGTGGTATGGTGGTCCCAGCTGCGAGGAGGTGTCCAGTCATGTCGGGGTCGAATGAGATGTATACCTTATCCCATAGGATCCATGTAATGTATGGTATATTTACCTACTAATTTTCCATACAAATTCAGCCAAATGGAGGTAAATACACCAGTCCCATGGATCCTATGGGTATGACGGTTGTATTGAGGATGGGGATTTCCCGAAAACAGTATAGTATATACAGTATATAGTTGAAAACTAGGATTGGCATACCCTTATGACGGTTGTATTCTTGGAGGATCATCCCAGGACTTGTAAGTGGTTAGTAACCCCCATTTACAAGCCATGAAGTTCGGCCATTTGGAATGGGAATAGCCCTACTTAGGGGACTTACTATCCATGGTTATTAACAGTTACTAACTGGGATGATCCTCCAAGTTGAGGATGCGGGGATTCCCGAAAACAGTATATAGTTGAAAAGTAGATGGCACAGTTCTTATATATTGCTTTATATACCCTTTTTATCAAGCTGCCATTTGGTATTTGGTATCCATCTATTTTGACCTTAAGGTACATAAAGCCGTATCCATACAGCCTATATATTAGGTGAGGATTCCTCTATTTTAGGTACCTGAATTGTTTGGTGTTTCGTTTTGGGTGGGGGGTTGTGTTTGACATGGAAGACAGTCGTGAGTCTGACCTTGACATCTTGATAATCGGATAATCTGACCGAAGATTTCCCCGGAAGATAAAAGGAAGAAATCGGGAGATATATGGATGTTTCCGAAAATAGTGGGTTTTCCCCCCAAATCATCCCATTTTTAATAGGGATTTCCATTCTAAATCATCCATTTTGGGGTACCCCATTTTTGGAAACACCCATATAGTCTGGGATGTCTGGGGGTACGGAAATTAAGATGGGCACTGGGGCACATCTTAGATTCGCATAGATTAGCCGGACATTCCCTGAACGCTCCTTGGAGTTGATCGTGGGATTTTACCTGTGGGCCCCACAAAAAGCTCAATTTTTAGCAGGGGACCTGAGGGGTTGCCATGTGTTGTTCTAGGTTCTATATTATATGAGGCAAGATTGAATCAGCAATCAAATTCATCCAAAATGGAAAGAACCATCAGAATGTCAACCCTGCCCCGCACATGAAAATCCCTCCCCCTTCAAATGTAGCTGTGTTTCACTAATTTGGGAGGGATTTACCAATCATATCAAGATATGACTTTAAATGATGTGTTTCAGAGTTCCATTGTGATCCTTTAGGCCCTGAGGCGTTTGAAAATAGTGGATTATTGAACTTTTTTTCAATAGCTGTTTCTGGTTCCCTTAATAGGTGGTAGGTACCATATAATCCCCCAATTGGCAGTATATACCACTTATATACCGATACCGATACCACTTACATATTGCCAATTGGGTGATTATATGGTACCTATACCACCTATTAAGGGAACCAGGAAACTCCATGGATTTTTGGAGCCATGTTTGGAACTGGACCGCCAAACAATCATCCCGTCAGCCCAAGAATACTCATCTCGGAGATTCGGTCATTTTTTTTCCCGATCAAAAACTGGTAACAAGGTAACATACACTAAAACCGCATGTTGGTAGTACTTGGAGGATCATCCCATTTAGTAAGTGGTTGGTAACCCCCATGTATAATCCATTTAAGCCATTTGGAATGGGAATAACTCTACTTAGGGGACTTACTATCCATGGTTATTAACCACGTATCCTAACTGGGATGATCCTCCAAGTATTCAAGGAACTGGCAGAATCATGCAGAATCAATCTCATTAACTTCGCTTAAACAAATCCATCTTGAGACATGTGGTCACACCACACCAGATATCCAAACATTCTTTGGTCGTTCAAGCTATGATTTTGGACCCAGAAAACAGACCTAAAACACGGTGTTTTTTTGATATCTACTTAGAGGTTCAGGATACTTAGTAACTGGTTATATGTAGGTTTACAAGCCTAGTTAGGGGACATATAATCCACTTATAGGGGTATAAGTTATAACCCTGGTTACTAAACACTTATTAAGTATCCTGAACCTCTAAGTAGGGTACATCAAGTGTTCAAAATTCTATGGGGTTTTCCCAGCTTCTGCCTGGAGGCCTTTTCTGATCAAATCTTTGGTTTCGTGCTGCCTGATGCGACACAAATGCCAAGCAAAGGATTGTACCTCGGTTGATGAAGTGAGCAATGAACAAACAACCTGGTTGTTTAGGGTATATAGGTTTTGTCTCCACTGCTCAATTTTCCCATTATTGCATCGGATGATTTTTCTCCTAAATTGGCTCAACAGATTTGGTTGAGAATTTCAATGAAACGTCTCAAGATAAACATAGTCTACTTGGAGGATCATCCCACTTGGTAAGTAGTTAGGATCACCCCCATTTATAAGCCATGAATGACCACTTATAAGGGGAACAACCCTACTGAAAGGAGACTTACTAACCTTGGTTATTAACCACTTACTAAATGGGATGATCCTCCAAGTATACTATACCGAATTATGTGGGGAATTGTTAAAAGGATCCATATGAAACAACCAGTATTTCATGAAAATGTTAATATTTTGGTGGTTTCGAATACTATTTTGTCATTTTCACCCCTAAGTTTGGGAAAAGATGTTTCCAAATTTGACGTTCTTTTTTTTTTCAATGATGGGTGGCAACAAAACCACCAAACAGATGAATTGAAGGTCAATATGAGAGACTGAATCAACGGTCAGTTCGGACTTAATGGTTCCCGGAATAAGTCTTCCAGTCATACAGGAAGCTGAATGACCAGGGTAGTGGTTTTATGTCATGTATATACACCCCTGAAAACTGACAATGAGCATGGAAAAGCAACCATTTGAAGATGTATCTCCTAAAGGAAATGGTGATGTTCCATTGTCATGTTAGTATTCTGCGGGTGTAAAAGACACCAATTACTTTCTGGGAAATGATCCAATTTGACTGATCTTTTGGTCACAAGCAGGTTGAATCCATCGATCCATAGGGGAAAACAAGGGGTCGATTTTCTTGAAATTTGTTTTTTGGGTGCGTTTCTTCGGGTCCACCATAAGAACCAAAAGTTACATAGGAAAATCAACCCTAAAAAATTGACAGGTAACAAGTCCCTTGGTGATGTAGGGTTTCTCCTATTTTTTAGGGTTGTTTCAGGTGATTGTGGTAAACCCTGTTCTTGGTTATCCCAGACTCTGCCATGGTAAATTCATCACAATTATCTGGGCTGTGCTGATCGGGATGAGCAGTCATGAGCAGTGGATGACCAGCTTACTTTTGAATATGCATCTCCATGTACTTCCTATTGACCATTGATGAACATTGTGATTTTCTCTACCATGCGGGAAAAACAATCAGAGTGACGAGAGTAGGCAAATCCACAACAACTGCTCAAGGAATATAAACGAGCAACTGACTTGGGGGGGTAGTTGAGATAGTTGAGCAGTTATCATAATGTTATGGTATGTACAATTGATTGAAAGGAAACAAACTACCCCAAAAGATTATGCCAAAAGTTTTTTTCAGTAGTTTGATATCAAAACAAATACTCAGAGGAGATCAAACCCAAATAATTTGTATAATCTATTCATGTATATCCACTTATCTATCATATGTTAGTTTCATCTGAGAGTTGCCAAAAGTCGCTTCAATAAAGTTGCAACTCTCCAGCAATTGGTGGAAAAAAACCAGAAGCAAAGGTCGAACTTCAATTTAGAACTTATCTGGGTGGTGGTTTCAAATATGTTTCATTTTCACCCCTATTTGGGGAAATGATCCAATTTGACTAATATTTTTCAGATTGGTTGAAACCCCCAACCAGTTATAGTTTTGTTTCTTCACATGGTAACCACCCCAAAAATGGTAAGCGAACCAAAAACAAGAAATGTTCCCCCAACAGATTGCCCCCGTAAGTCAAGCCGACCATTAAAATCATAGTCCCTTGGAATTGTTGATTTTAAATCCCTACCAAAAGTACTGGTCTTTTCGGAAAGACCCCCCTTGAATTAATGGCCTCTGGATTTTAACACATTGCCATTCCGGCTGGAGGTTACGGTCTGTTGAGACCAAATATTGTGTGGATCCTGCGGGAACCAGTGTGCTACGATGCCTGGCGTAAGTCGTAAGGGGCACAAGACCCACAAGATGAGACCCTACGATCGTTATAAGCGGAGTTATGGGGTCCCTTATGAATGGGTAACTGGGGGAATACTGGGAGATATATAACTCCTATAAGTGCAGTTCTAACCTTACTTATAAGTCTATAAGTGGTAGGGAGCCCATTTTGCAGGCTGTTTCACTTGAGATCCCGGTTGGGTTTGATTCATTAGGATCACTGGGTGGGTTGTAAACCCACTGATAAATGGGGGGAGTAGTTGGGGTTTCAACCCTCTTACGAACCAGTTACATATTCCCAACAGGACATCATACCAGGCAGGTGGAATGTGAAGGTGTAGTTATGTTACCAAAAAACAAAAGATGTAAGAATCCCGGTGCTCACTGCTAGTGGAGCTTCATAGTCATTTTGTTGACCAATCACCATGGTCATGATAGGTATTACAATTACAATCTACTTCTGCAAGTTGGTTGAGGTAGGGAGAGTAGTATTGGTAAACGACTTTGGTTTTGTTTTCATTTTCCTACTGTCGTGTAAGGACTTCACAGTAAAGAAGTTAAGTAAGAATAATCCTCCAAAAACTTGCTTTTTCTTAGGTATACAGTAATGCAACATGAGAAGTTCATATAAGATATTTGTAATTCACCCAAACATGGTTCACATGGAAAATATTAGGCAGAGATGTTTCGAAGACAAGTATGGTTACACCACCGAAACGGAAACAAGGCAAGTCCAGCGGTACAAAGGTCTATCCATCTCAGTTGAAGGTTCCTTCAACGTTGAAAGTGGTGAAAGGGGAACAACACATAGAAGGTGGGCCCCTACCAGCTATAAATGGAGCCATAACTCTAAGGTTGTTTCAACACACCTTTGGAACACACCCCTAAACCTTTACCAACAGGCTATAATGGGACTCCTTTCATAGTTGGCCAGGGGGATTGGTTGGGGTGTGCTCTAGGGGTGCGTTGTAATTTTCTTGGAATAACCCCTATAATCGATGGATTCCTGGACTATAACATTTATAACCCTACTTTCCCACCCCATCTGTGTATGGAATATTTACCTTTCAATATGGTTGATTTGTATGGCGAATTTAGGTAAATATACCCCTATCTCATGGATGCTATGGGGTTATAGGGGGTTAATTATACCTGCCATGTATAAGGGGTTCACGAAACTTCCCACTTCCCAGTCGTGGATTCCCCCACCCCGATCCAACGAACACATCCCACCCTCGAAGGCCTAAAATGGGTTGGCTTAGGAACCACCATGATGGTAAGGGTTTATCATCATCCAAAAGGAACCACCAGTTTTAAAATGGTGCTTGACTTTTCTTGGGGATAGTGATGGCTTCAAATGGGTGCGATTTTTTCAGCATAGCCCTAGACATCCAGTCACACCTCCTGAGGAGAAGGTATGACACATCCCGATGAAGTAAATCCCTATAAAACAATAATGGTCTTTTCGGAAAGACACCCTTGAATTAATTGGCATTTGGAATTGCTGGTTGAGCCGATTTTTAATGAATTTTTCGACGAAACTGTGACGTAGACGAATGACCAAAAGTCAACAAAAGTTGAATCTCCGGGGGTTGGTGGACTCCGCGATGCGCAGGTCGAAAGCGCAGCGCTTTTTCCAACCTGTCAACTGTTGACATGAACGTTTTGGTTCAAACTTCTTAAGAAGTTATTTACCAACGGGATATTTTTTTTTGAAAAAGAACATATACCCTGGAAGTCAACCTTACCATAAAAAAAACGGTGGTTCGTAAACAATTTGGTGGCCAAGGATTTTCAGGGTATAAACATATACTTTTAAGGCCCCCCTCCCCATTTAGAAAAAGGTCGTTTAAAAGTCGAAGTGACTCACCACGTGACCCTTGGAAGCCTTGGAGGGTTTGCTGTGCAATCCGTGAAAAATCCGAGGAGCGGATGAGGTGACACAAGTTTGGATGACCAGCTGCGATCCGCAGAATCCCGAATCTGCAACTTGACGTCGGTCCAAGACTCGCGAGTAAAGTCGTTTTGGGGCGCTCCAAATGTATCCAAATGTTGTCATGTCATATCGGACCTGTGAGGTTTTTGGTGTTTTTTAAATAAAGCGCCTGTTTACCCACTGGAAAAAAAAGCAATTTGCAGAAGGGATTGGAGCATAAGTTTTTTGATTTGGGGTTGCCCAGAATTTTTTTTGCTCCAGGGTAGCTGGTCTATGTGTTAAAAAATGGTAGATAGTAAATGGGCATAGGCAACTTGACTGTTTTTTTTGTTTGCCCAGATAGGTCGGAACAGGGTAGGACCGGTAGGAATGCTGGCGGAGGGGTTGATTTCAAACTAAGAGAAACTATATAAGAATTATTGAAAGCATTGCTTTACTTTAGGTGAGTAAAGCAATTCCCCGGAAGTCGAAAGACTATCTATATTTTATATAAATGTTTTTTCCGCACAGACGACATTGTTTTAGGAAGGGTTTACTTCATCAAAGATTTTGGGGGACTAGTCTTTTAATGGTCTTTGAATTGTAGGGAATTGAAAGGAACCCACTCATCCTAACCCCCACTCATACTCGATCCTTTCCCAATAATATCTTTGTGGATCTTGATGATTTTCTTTCCATCATCCGTATGGCAATGGCTTTGTCATGTTCCGAGGATCAACGATGGCAATTGACTACAGATGGGCAGTTGTTCAGCGTTGCATGTCACTCGGCGTGTGAAAAAGCGACATGCCAGTTCTCCTGGCACCAAATCCATCCAAATCCGAGGATGGGGAACAAAAACAAATCGACGATCCACAGTAAGCTGTGCTTACTTAGTGATGAGCTGTTTATGATGCTGTTTGGATGAGCCATTTTCCATACTAAACTTTAAATGACAAGCAAATGGTCGCAACAAGCTGGGGGTTGAGCACCAACCAGCGCCCATGTTTTGCCTAGACAGGTATATAGTAGTGAAGGGATGATACTTTCATCTTAGGTACCTGAAAGATTGCACAAAAAGCAGCTGCTGATGCAGTTGATGGAGGGAATCAGTCTAACAACCTTGGATGTATATAAGCCAATTATAAGCCATGTATAATACTGGGGGAAGAAAAAACTACCAACCTCAACTGGTGAGTTTACCGGATTTCTGAACCATCAACAGGATGTTGCATAAGCCAAGGCTCACAGTTTCTGTAAGTTACAAACAGAGTTTGTGGTCAGCTGTTTGCTGTTGAGGACACAGCCATGTCTCGTGACAAAAATAATGGTTGGAAGACTACTTTCCTTTTAATATGGTCCCTTTTTAGGGGACATGTGAGTTTTTGGGATGTAAATCCATGGTACAGTTCGAAAGAACTGAAAAATAACAGCGTTTGCAGACTTCTGGGAAGCCTATGCAACTTTGTGCGTGATGTGGTTTCCAGCATTGAGCTGGGCAAATCCTATGGCCCATACCGCGCTCCACGCAAGACCACGTCTACCGCTATAGACTCCTCCATGTGGACAGGCTGCTCCTGGCCCATACCCTAAGCAAGCTGGAAGCACTAGCACCCCCCCTGGCACATTGAGACTTGGACAATGTCAGGCTAACTGCAGTTTGAATCAGGGCACTCCCAACGAGGAGCTTGATCAAAGATTCAGCATTCACCACGGGTACGACCGACGGAACCTCGCAAATTTGTTTACTTTATCAATCTCAGGTCTTGCATTTCTTTTTCACTTGAAGCAAGTCATCCAAATTTTGGTTGTTTTTGAGATGGATTCAATGGTTTGCCACTATCCCCTGTTCAATCCCTTCGGTAGGGAGTTGATGTAGCCCTTCAATTTTGGCAAGGGTTTTTTTGCAAAAACTAACAATGGAACCTGACAATGCTTCCTTGGTAAAGGAAAAACATCTAATTACACACTGCCAGTTTTGGTGTTCTGTGTTAAATAAATTTCTGGGGTGTATCCTCCCTAAAACTAACATAGCACGTAAAAATGATGGTTTCCAATAGGATTCTCCTTTTCCAGGGGAACATTTTCGGGTGCTATGTTAGTTTCAGGGAGGGTATATCAAAAACCATGGGTCTGTCTGTCAGATTGCCTCATCTTCCAATTTTTGGTAGCTCAACAAATGGCGGCTTACGGTATTGGTTTTTGTTTGTGTCATAGATTTAGTACCCTCCCTGAAACTAACAGTCCTCCCGAAACCCAAAAGGATACTACCTTCCAAACCATCAATTTTCAGAGGCGATTTTTTACTTCAGGGTGCACTCTCTTGAGTTTTTAAACATAGATACTAAAGATGGTTTGGAAAGGGTAAGTTTTTTCATAGATTTTCGGTTTCCAGCCGTCAACTAGTGTGAGGAAGGGTATACTGCGGTATACATGTGCTATTTCCAATTCAAGTCACTCACTTCGCATCGCAATTTCTTGGAGAATGTCGTGCGGGAATGCTGCCTTAAACTATATATGTATATGTTGGATATGGGAATTCCTGCCAGCATCCTCCATGTTCCAAAAAGGTACAGTTTGAACTCTCACGGATGGTGTATAGCCAGCCCTTATCATCCTAGCATGCCTTGAAAGATCCATGATCCTAAATTTATGCAGGCACGGCTATGTCGTTTTCTACAGAAGGCAACACAAACTTTTGGCATTAGGAAATCAGGCCTTTTTTGAGGCCTTGTGAATGTGGTTGGCAAATAATAGCCCCTCAAATAAGGCCTTATTTATTTGGGGGGTTGGCATTGGGTGGGGTACCTAGCTGTCTGATTTGCGTGGAGGGGGTGGTTTTACTACAAGGTGGGCCCCTGCCAGTTATAAATGGAGTTATAACCCCTTTAAAATGGCCTTATAAAAATGGCTAACTGTTTTTATAACCCTAGTTATAGGAGTTATTTCAACCCAGTTATAACTGGTAGGGGGCCCTACCTTGTAGGGTCCCCCCACATGTATCCAGAGTGCATCAAATATGGGAAGCTCACCAACGAACGCCGCTGACGACGACTGAGATCAGAAGTGCCTCACAGTGGTGGTGCCTGCGGATTGGGAGCAGCAGGTGAGTTTGATGTGGGAAGAGTAGCTTTCCTCCCTTACTTGGAGGATCACCCTGCTTAGGTTACGTGGTTAATAACCATGGACCATGTAAGATATGTAAGTCCCCTAACTAGGGTAAGTCTGATAGATAAATGGCTTACAACCCCCTTAGCTATAGCCTCTTTATTACTGGGATGATCCTCCAAGTACTCATAGGATCCATGGGACGACTTACCTGTTCTTGTCACATTGTAATTTACCATAAACATTCAACCATTTTTTGAATTTTGGGGGTGCGAATACCTTTTTAGGAGGTGTTGGATGTCTAAGAGATTTCTGGTGTTGAACACAATCACTTTTTTGAGACGTCCATTTTTCAGGCTGATCAGTACAAGTGTGAGTGACTAGAAGAGGTCAGTTGTTGTCTTTTTGCTGGATTTTGATGAGTAAATGAGGCATCCGAGTTCATCCACTCTTGATTCAACCCTAGTTGGTGGCTCATGGTAAGTTGGGTTATAGCCTAGCTGGGCCTAGCTATAATTAATCCCTGAAAGTTGGTTGATAAGTCCCAGTTATAACCCAACTTTACCAACTGGTTACTGACTACCACCAATTATGGTAATAACGGGTAATCAAAACCTTTTAAAAGATCATCCAGCGATCAAAGGCCTTGTTTCCGGAGGACCCTCCGGTTGAAATGTGTTGGATGCAACGATCAAAAGAGGTGCCAACAAAAAACAACGGCATTAACTGCAGACAAACAAAGAAACCAAGAGACAAACAAGCAAACAAAATAAAAACAAATCCAACAGAAAACAAACAAATTAAACACATTAAAACAATGATAATGAACAACAACAACAACAACAACAACAACAACAACAACAACAACAACCACTGGGTTGTGGTGTAGCTTTCAACATCCATCCATCCTCCATCCATCCATCCATCGAATTCGTCGATCCCAGGAGTCTTTTGACTTGATGTTGAATGGTGCAACGACACGACTTGAAGCCTGTGATACTTCGAATCCTTTCCAAAACTTTGAGTTTCTAGGATTGAAGAAATTGGGGGGTGCTTGGAGGATCATCCCAGTTGGCAAGTACCAGTAGTTATATAGTAACCCCCATTTATAAGCCATTTAGGCCACGTATAAGGGGAACAACCCTACTTTGAGTTTCTAGGATTGAAAAAAATGGGGGGGTAAAAAACTGGGGTGGAAAAAAATGTGGCATGTTTGTTTTTGGGGGGTGGTGGTTGGGAGGGAGGTTGGTGATACTGTTGATGGAAGAAATTCGGCTAAACCGCCTGGGATGTGTAAAACCCTGTAATTACTGGGATAAAGTACCAAACTCAACTGGTTAGCAGGATTTCTGAACCATCAACAGTAGCATGGAGGTTGGTAATGTAACTTTGAGTTTCTACGATTGAAATGAGGGGTTATCAAGTCGTCATTTGATGACAAACATCCATCCATAGTTTGGATATTTCCAGGGTTGGAGCTCAAAAAATCACAGTGTTTCAAAACATGGAGAAGTGGGCATTTTTTGGTTGATTGGAAAAGGTGAGGTGATAGCAATGTGATGTAACTCTAGCTGTTGTGATGTCCAATGAAAGGTGGATGGGGAAATGCATCTAGCTAGCGAAGTTGATTTTTGACGGATTGTACCATGGGATTAATCACCATCAAACTACCATTTGGGGGAATAAACCACTGAAAAATTACCATGGAACCCCAAAATTGAGGTTTGGAAGATAATTCTTCTTTTCAATTGGGTGATTTTTAGGTTCCATGTGAAATTTCAGGTTTTGTATGTTCCCCTTTTTTCAAAGCACTAAAAAAACACCTTCAAATCCAAGCATTTTTTGCTTACGAAAGGGAGTGTATCTGAGCGATTTCGAGCCGATGGTTCACCTGAGATGTTCACCCCTGGAATCTCACAAATTCCGAACGGCTGGAAACGGGAAACGTTTCCATGGCATTTTCAGGTGAACCATCAGCCGTTCAACTTTGGGGGTGTACTCCCCCGAAATTTAACATGGAACCTGAAAATGATGGTTTCCAAAAGGAATGTCCTTTTCCAGGGACTTCTTTTCAGGTTTCATGTTAAATCTCAGGGGTGTATCTTTTTTAATCCCGGGTTGCCACTATAGCGGACTCATGAACGGAGCCACGTACCTCCACAAGTTTCGATGATGAGTACATTTTGGGCCATTTTGGTTGGTGAGGTTAATGATAGCATGGAGCGGTTGGTGAGGTAAGTTTAATGAAAAAATGGGCATGGTAACCATATGGTAACCTACCAAACAACTGGGTATGGTAAATGTATATAATATATATATATATGGTTGTTTTTTTTTTCATGCGGGTAAGTTGGAAGTGTTCCTGTAGGAAAACAACATACCAGCTTCGTTGAGTGTTTGAGATAGACAGCTGGTTAATGTGAAATTGTCTTTTGGGTTGTGAGTTGGAGGGACACAACCCTAGGGATCCAATCACCTCCTGAGAATGGTAATGGAACCTAAAGACTATGCTTTTCGGAGGTGATTGAACATCTCAATCATTATCTGAGAATATGACTGGATGCCCAGGGAAACAGTCATTAAGCCTTTTTGGGATGTTTGCAATTTTCACACGAAATCACAAATTGCCAGGTTTAATGACTAGTTGGATCTTGTGGTTGCAAAAAGCCAGCTCTGATAATGTTATGTTCAAAGAAGGATGTTTGAAAAACTGCTCAGTTTTACACATACCCTCCTTGAAACTCACATAGCTCAATTTGTTGGATTTTCGTTTGTGTTTTATATAAGCGTTGCATATATACTCGTAGTTATTACCTGGTTACTAATCAACTTTAGCTTTAGAATAAAACATTTTATCATCCCAGTATCCATCCGATCATGTCCCGGGACCCTCCTGTTGCGAATGGACCGCCTGTGAATCTGTCGAAATCAACGATCGACGTGGATTTTTGTTCATCCCTAAGGGTGGATCAACTGACATCCAAGTTTCTGGTGAATGGTACCTTGGAAAAAAAAAACACGCAGGGAGCTGGCTGTGTGTCTAACGTGAGTTTAAAGCGATGGGATTGTTGTTACAAGTATACAAATTAGAGTCAAAATAGATAGCAGTTTGCAGTGGAAAAAGGTAAGTTGGTAAAGGGCCCATATAAACGAATACATGGAAACTGTGCCATGTACTTTTTTATCTATTCTACTGTTGATGGACAAAATCCTGCACCACGTAGGATGCCCAAATGTTGGTTCTATACCAGTATCAAGACCTTTTGGGGTATCCCAGGTGGTGCAGGATTTTTTCAATCAACCGTATCAATGCTTTAATTTCAAAAAAAAAGTCACGCCGCGTGTTTTTTTGTTTCTTTACCTTGAAAATTATGTTTTTTTTGTTTCATGGCTCCAAAAAACTCCAATGCATGCCTTTTGTTGGTTTAAGGTGATGTTTTTCGGATTCTACCATGGTAACCACCATGTGTGGAAATATCTTTGTCGTGTGTCTTCAACCACCCAACAAGCAAATCTAAGATGTGCGATATATTTACTTTCATTGATCCCAGAAACATGAACGATTCATGGATAGGTATACAATATACCATGACCATTTCATCCTATGGTTTCTGAGGTACAAAGTTTTGTTTGAAACAAAGCGCCATCTCTGGGGGCACTACATTGATTGCTGCCGATTGCTCCAGCTTCACGTTGCACCTTGGCTTAATGCTTCGAAGGGTACCGGGACACCTGCTGAATGCCATAGTTTCCCCCAAGAAATAAGGCCGTATTCAGGGAGTATTAACCCACCATGATCCAATAAGGCCTTAGTCATGCCTTATTTCTCCGGGGGGGTTGGCATTGGGAGAGGGTTACCCTTTCATTCCCATGATTCATGGGCGGGTTTTGAAGATGAAGTCGATCAAATATTTGCTTGAATCAAGAGAGTAGTACCAATATATTGTTTGCTCGGCTGGACTTCCAGGTTGAATGCAAACTCTTTTGGTATGAGAAATGCCATTTATATTTTATTTTGTTTTGAGTTCTTTAGGTCCTCGCGCATCCCAAATCCCAGGTGATTCTCATGTTTAAATGCTATTGTTCAACAAACATCACCTTAAAAGTTACGGGGCCCCAAACATTTGAACATTTTCACTAACATTCCCACCCGGTTATTCTGGAACGTTCCAACGGTAGCTGCGGGACCTCCTGTCGAGGGGTATGGCCTGGGAATTTGTGGACACCACCTTGGTCGCGAAACGTTGTCGAGATCTTTGTGATGAACCTGGTGTCACTCGAGCAATGAAAAAACTGAGTTGGATGTTTCCGAAAATAGGGGTAGCCCAAAATGGATGGTCTATAATGGAAAACCCTATTAAAATGGATGATTTGGGGGTACCACTATTCTCGGAAACACCCAGTTGTTTAGGGTTTGTTGAGTTGCCTATTCTCATCGCACAACATTTGAGAATGAGTCTCAATGAAAAAGGGGCTCCTCGTTGTTTAAGGATGTTGAAGGTTTATTGGAGATTATATACTCCCCAGTTATGCGGGGAATACTATAGGGATCCCTATATGACACAAAGTTAAGGCCGTTTTTTGTTTTTTTTGTGGCTCACTTGGCACGTCACATGTTGGCAGAAGTCAGTGATGCTGGGATTTTGGGGGATGAGATTCATGTTTGGATGAGCATTCATGAGCTGTTTGGATGACCATGTTCCCTACTAAATGACGAGCAAATGGTCGCAACAAGGTGGGTGGTGATTCACACCAACCAGTTTGATAAGGACTAGGTGGTGTTTTCATGTTTTTGAAATGTTCACCCCCTGCTTGGCAAAATGTGTTGCAACCCTAAAAAATACCCTAAGCTGAAACTGACAGCTCGCACCTGAAACAATGGGGTTGGAAGATGCGTTTCCTTTTGGCAAGGCCGTGTATCTTCATCAAACAAAACAATGTGTCACAACAAGTATGTTTGGAGGATTACAGTGGACTAGGAACTCTGTGGCAAGCAAGATCTGAAGTTTTCAGTGGACACCGGCTGCATGAGGCTCCCCTTTTTTCTGGGTGGTGGTTTCAGATATTTTTGGATTTTTTACCTCTACTTGGGGGAATGATCCAATTTCACCAGCGGTTGGTTCAACCACCCAACTAGTTTTTCTTTGATGTTGTTTGGTCCAAGCTTTCAAACAGCTTAGAATGTGTTTACGTTTCTGCGCCAAGGCCATCTATGACATGTGGGCAATGTGGGGCAATGCATCTTGGTCGATGTTGAACAGCTTTGTGTCCATTTGGGAGAATATGTTTGGGGGTCTTTTTGTCCTTCTGCATCGAAACATGCAAAGCCAAGTTGTTCCAACAGCCCGAAGGGTTGGTAGATTGCAGATGAGTTCGGCCCTAGACGTCCAGGGCCACCTCCTGGGGAGAAGGTATGACTGGACCTCCCCCAAAACATGCCTTCAAAAAAACGAAAAACAGCTTCGGGGTCCACCATAAGGACCTTGTTCCATGGGAAAATCAAGCCTAAAGATTGAAAGGTATTGTCCCTTGGTGATGTAGGGGTTTCTCCTATTTTTTAGGGTTGTTTCAGGTGATTATGGCAAACCCTGAGCTTCTCAGGAGTTTATTTGGCTTGGGAGAGCAGAGAACATGTTCACTCCCAAACAACCCCTTGATCAAAATCACCATTTTTTGCCGGTAGACCAGCTCCTCATTGAGTATTTGGCATCAGAAAAAGTACTATTATATATATTATATATACTATATATGACAATGCTATAATTCAAGAAAACATCTTCACCCTGTCTCACAGCCTTCCGGTTCTGGTGCCAAACAATCAAAACCATATAATTACAGTCCCAGCAAAAGCTCTGAAAATAGTTTGTCCCACCAGAAAGTTCCTCTTCCAACCAGGGGCTATGTTAGTTTCAGGCAGGGTTGAAAAGCAACAACAACTCACACCTTACGGTCGCGACGTGGCTGAGGGATTTAGATGCCACTGTGGAATGATGTTCCAAAACCCAGGCGATTTGGGGTGATTTGCTTGGTTGGGAAGGATACCATTCTCCATAGGATCCATCAGGATTGGTATATTAACCTACTAATTGATCCTATAAACGATAACAAACTGTAGGCAAATACACCAGTCCCATTGGATACTCTGGGTTCAGGCTTTTTGTTCCACAAATATCCCACTCTTGGGCCTAGAAAGCGTGGTTTCTATTTTTGGTGTTGGTGTCCGGGGCCGTGGATGAATGAATGAAATGAGTGAATTAATGAATGCATGAAATGAAATGACATGAAATGAAGTGAATGGAATGGAATGGAATGAAACAAAATGAAATGAATGAATGACATGAAATGACATGACATGACATGAAATGAAATGAAATGACACGAAATTGAATGAATGAATGAATGAAAGAATGAATGTTGAATTTGCGCCGGGCCGTGGTAGAATCCTGTTTAAACACAACAAAGTTTGGGAGAACATGTTGTTTTTTCCAACCACCCAACAAGCAAATCTAAGAGAATGATACATATAATTAAGTAAGCCCAAGCACCACCAGAGCCCATATGTATATATGTTCCAGGTTCCGGGTCCCCCCCCCACCCCCCCCGCCATGGTCATGGTCATAACATCAACCCCCCTCCCCCCTGTGGAATGGGTGGGTCCTGGGAAGGGGTGGGGGTCATCCAGCCAACAGCAATGCAACTGGTAGGATAAGATGAAGAAAGTTGATTTCAAGCAAGAGAAGCATGTATGCTGAAATAAGTTACATGTTAA
>DF245352.1:0-18444 GCA_000507305.1 Breviolum minutum Mf 1.05b.01 | reverse complement strand
TTTGTGGTGGTGTGGTGGTGTTTTTGTGGTGGTGTTTTGTGGTGGTGTTGTGTGGTGTTTTTGTGGTGGTGTTTTTGTGGTTGTGTTGTTGTGGTGTGTGGTGTTTTTGTGGTGTTTTTTGTATGTTTTTTTTGTCAGGGGTCGACTTTCGTCGCATTACCGAGAAGTTATGCAAAAAGTGTTGACAACACTGGTGTAAAAAGATGTCTGGTATAAAAGTTCTCCTTACACTGCTCATATCTTCCTTTATTCAACTGTCTTCATTGCTTTCGGGATATCCGGCGTCTAGTTTGAAACTTCCGGCACCGCCGGGTGCGGTACTACTGGTATAGCGCTTTGTTTGCATCCCATTTTAACTGCTGCTTTAAGATGGTGCTGGAGGCACATCATTTCATTGCTATAGAATGATATGCCTTCATGGTTGTGGGGGCACAACCTTTGGTCAATCAACCTGTTTACAAGTATCGCCGCGCTGCTCGTGTCACACGTTGCGACGTCTCATGACATGACGACGCCCATCATTTCGTGAGTATAGCGTGAAAAGTCATCATCGATCCAAACTTACCAGTACGAGATGTTTCGTTGTGGATCGACTCACTCATTCCAATGATGTTCGAGGAAAATCACAGATTGTGAAGAAATTCCCGTTGACATGGCTGGAAGGGCTAGAAAATGAAAGTAGCACAGCCAAAACAGGAAGGCAACTAAAAACACGGGCAAACAAAACATGGAAAAGTCACGGCATAGATTAATTTGCTCCAGGTTTATTTTTGAATAAAGGTTCCGCCACACTTGGTTTGCTTTCTTTCCCACAATTACCCTCTAGCCAGCTATAGTTTTTGTTGGGGGTTGTAAAAAATGCATTACATCTTTCCAGGTGGGGGTGTCAAAGCAGGAGGGGCCCGGCCCTTCCCTCCTGAAAAATGAAAAAAGGAACACGTTGAGGTTGAATTCAAGAATAAGATGGAGTGACATTGACAAATGTAATTTTACGTATTGTGGCTCCTTGTTAATTTGATGCTTTGCTTCCACCCCCTTCCCTTCCCCCACTGGTTTTGATTTCAAAACCATTCAAACCCTCACACCCCATCGCCTAAAATTGGTAAAGCGATTGCATTTTGTTGCGGTTTGGTTTGATATGTTTTGATGTTTCTGTTTTCTAATTGGCGGCAGAAGGGCAGACAATCTGGTGGAAAACAAACAGTTTGCATGCCGACATTTAGTATCATTCAGTATCAGTAACGCCTACTATGCCTGATGCGTATGTTTTTCATATGGACCTTGAAAATGGTAAGTTACATTGGAGCCACCCATCACTTGACCCATATCCAAATTGTTGTTCATCATTTTTCATCCATTTGGGGTACAGTTGTGCATTCCCTCCTGCATCAAGCCAAGCTTCTTGGTAGCGCCAACGGCAAAAAAAATCCATCCGATGGCGAAGGAAGAACGCTCTTCGAGGCCACCTTCTGGATTTGCCCGATCCTCACAACTCGGAATTCCATGAAGTACCTGATTGGTTTCACTTGGAAAAAAGTGCCCAATTGCTGCTCAACACTATGCCAAGCATGGAGAGGCCAGTGTGCCATGGTTGGTTTTAGTCAATGCTAGAAGGTGGACCAACAATGCGGCGAAATAGTTTTTAGTAATTTAGTGTATAGTGGACATCGAATTTGGGAAGGTCAGTTGTGTACATCTTCGAGTACCTGGTTGCAAAGCAAACGACAGACGTGGCATCGAAAAAAACTTCTGAGATGTAGCGAATGAAATGCAGGACGAAGGTGTCTGTGGAAAACGCCCGGGATGCACATTACATGTGTTCGCCTGTGTTCATTCTAAGTCTAGCTATTGCGCAAGGAAATCATTTGCGTAGACAAATATCGTCCTACACTTCCAATCCATCATGGGTCCTCAATGTTCGTGGTGGTTGTGCTTGCGTTGTCAAGCTGAATTCCTCAGCGAACGAAGCAAACAACGAAATGGTTCCACAAAGCAAAGATCCAACAGATATGAGTTTCCGTTAGGTTGGCAGCAGGTCTTCTCCAAACCTCCATCGCCCATCGCTGAAATACAGACAAAGACAAATTGAAATTAATACACATCCTTGTCGCCAACTTGTCTGCACACAGAATTAATGCTTCTATCCAAAACGTTGGACAAACAGATTCTTTGTTTTTCACTCTGGGTCAGCCCTTCACGACTAACAAGTTATGTTTATTCGACGGCCGACTTGTCGACATGGCCCCGTCAATGCAGGATCAAAGGCTGGGGTACAGAGGATCAAACGAGGATCAGAAGCAGCACCGGCCAAGCATCAACATCCACTTATGGCAGAAAAAAACCTTTGCTTCTAAAAATGACGCACACTTGAACCAGCGAATAAGTTGTTGCCAAAAGGTTCCGCACCTATTCTGCATGATCCATCAGATCAGTACCAATTCCAAATGGATTGCCAAAGGTCGTCGGACAAGGCATTTTGTTTGGCTTTTTCACTTTCCACTGTTGCCAGTCGAGTCAGAGACTACAGTCCTATGAAGGTCATGGTGAGACAAGGAGTACTGACATACGTTCTCAAGAGTAAATCAAGATGACACCTCACTCGCAACAAGTATCCACCACTTGTGGTCGTCGAGCTAGGCGTTTTGTAGGGATAAAAATTCAAATTTCAAAGTTCGACTGATAAAAGGATCAGAATATTGAATATACCGACTTAGCAGGCGGAGAGTCGGGAGAGCGAGCAAGCCGGAACTGCGATCGGAAGAAGCGACCTCCCAATCCTTTGGGAAAGGTCGTTGTGCGCTTCATATAGGCGGGCAGAAGTGTTTAATCTATTTTCGCATACTGTCAGTCAATCACTCACGCACTCACTCTACTATCGTGGTGCCCCTCATTTTCCGACAGTCAGGGGTCTTCACGCTAGAGTTTTTGATACCGAGGGATGTTCTCGCAAACAAGAAAGTCACGAATGCGCGATTATCCCCGAATCTCATCCAGTGGATATGTTTACTGTCCAGAGCAGAAAGCACTAGCCATAAAGCACCCTAACAGTCGGCGGACATGTGTGGGCAATGCCCACGTTCAGGAAGGATCTTTGCAAACTGATTGATTTTGTGCGATAAAGACGTCTCGATTCTTCAAAGTTTTGCGATCAAGTTGTCACTCCGATCCCATTTTTGCAGCAGGCCGCTGTAAGGTACACAAAAATGGAATTCAAGGGATATGGACTCGGGACATACCTTTTCGGAAGGTGTTGTGGTCGTTGGTGGTATATCTGGAGGTATTGATTGGTGAAAACGGTGGCATTAAATTTTACATGTATGGAACTGTATGGAAAGACTCATAACATCTTTCAATTTGGGCCCGCACTGCTTGCATCAAAACTTGGTCCACTGAGTGCCTACAACGACACTGGCATTTGTTTCCTGCATGTTTTTGCCCAGAACGATAACTCAATCGAATTCCAAACTGGAATCCTCTCAAGAAAGGACATGATATGGCATTCTGTGGTCGAATCTGTTTGTCGCCTTTGCCCTAGAATTTACATGAACCTAAAAGGGCAGCCTCCCGGCATACAGGTCTCACTTCCTTCAAACACAATCCGCCACGGAATCCATGTTGTTCTTCCGGCTGACTACTTTTTTTTTTCCTGGTTCCTGCATGCCAGTTGTCAGACAAATACAGCGCAGTCAAAATCAAGAGAAACTGTTGAAGTATTGCTGCCATACATCGGCTTCCCGAGCTCCCTGTAACCAATTTCCAAGATTTTGCTGTACTACTGAATTGTCCACTGTCAGAAATTGTCATCCACGTCTCCATCCACTTGGGTGCCAATCCATACCCGTTTGATTAACTTGCTTTCTGGCAGCAAGGCCACATATTTGGCAAAACTCCAAACATGCCGTATTCCTGCGCAATATCATTTGGAAATTGTTGTACAAAGCAATCATACGGACTTGATATACTATCATCTATGATCATTTCAAACACAGATCTTTTTCTACCCTCAGGGTCCAAAGACCATTAAACAGATTGTCTTTCCGAAAGACCATTGTACAGGGTATAATTTCCGGAACTTACAGCTTGCGGCTTCCAACTGAATATCGCGAAGACAAAAAATTCGACAACGTCTCTTGTGGACAATGCTAAGTTTGTTGATGTATGTAGCGGTGTGGTGCAAGTTATCCATGTTGAATCGATGCACAAACATTTGGGTCGAAATTTGCAGGTACTGTAAACCAATGAACTTCGACATGTGAGAGGCTCCGTTCGTGTCTTTCTTGCTGCGGCCTTCACGGGTTGCTCCCCACGACGTCTAGCTTTCGGCTTCATGCACCTGTGCCCATCCAAGAACAGAACAAAGCACAGGCTGTTGAACGACGCCACGTTTTTGCGTTTGAATTTGTGTCAATGGCAAACTAGCAAGTCCGAAACCAAGCGGGAGGCACCACTTCATCAAATAGCCTCAACCGCAATGACATGGAGATGTGTTTGTAAATAAATGTTTGTGTATGCGAAACTTGCCCAAGCAAGTTGCAGTACTCCACATCTCCTTATTGCGAAGTGACGAAATCACATTTTATACATTGTGGTGTCCAATCTATTCGCTACTTGTGATCAATATGAAAAGAACGCACATACCTGGAGCTCTTTTGCGCACGCTAAAGTAGCGGCAGAGCCTTCACCAGATGGATTGCCCCGTGCCGCCATGCGAGTTGTCGCGGCTAGCTTTGATCACCACTGTTCCCAGTACCCACTCGTTGAAGGCAACGATTTTAGCTTGGTAGATCTTGGCCACGACCCAAAGCCGGCTCGCGCAGAAACTTTGATCTAGCAACCCGGTACACAAAAGACTAGCTTCGTTCCAAGGCTTGGAGACCAGGAAAGCAGTCCACGACTTCAAGACCGAAACGTCCGGCTAGAAAGGTGCAAAGGGAAGAATTGATTGCTGCATGTATCCAATCATCCAAGTGCTTCCATCTGAAAATGTCTGGGTCATAATGTCCCAATGTCCCGATTTCCCGCCTGCCGACGGCCGATAAGCTGATGCCGGTGACGATTCGAACACGTGCGAAGTAACTTGCGGAATGTAATCTTAAGTTTCGTTTAATGGGTGCATGTATATCGCCCGTGCCGCCGTTTGACCACGATCCCAGGAAGGATAACGGGAAACAAGAACTAGAACCCCTCGATTACTGATATGGTGAGCATCAAACCGTGCAATTTGGAAGGCTGTTGGCACAATCAATGAATCAGTCAACGAATGAAACTTCAATGACAGTGGGCAGTCCTCTTGGGCGCAGGTGCAAAATTAAACAAAATTTTCCATCGGATGGTACCAAATCGCCGGGTTTTGCACCAAATTTTGCCAGTTAGCAGTTCGCAAAGTCGCAATTTGTCATCAACCTGTTTCGAAAAAGCAACAAAAATAGTGTAAGATCCGAGTTAAAGTCAAAGTTGTATAACCGCCATCCGCCATGTGTCCTAGTTGTTGACCACTGTTCGCTTACCTTGTAGGACCAAATTGAAAATTTATATTTACACGTAGCGGCGGCAAATTCCAAAGCGGTGTATGAAGGCACAACCAATGATTGACCGCAACATGTTGCATGACCGAGTTTGCACGAAACCGTTTGCATGCTTGCAGTCCTGCAACACTTTTGGTTCCAGCAACACTTGGAACGCAACCAATCAATCAAACGTGCATGCCCGTGGGCAGCCCATTTGGGCACAGGTGATCGGCGGAAACCTACCTCATATGATTTCATATGCACAAGATTTTACAACCAGCAAATGTACAAACAGCAACAGTTGGAATGCAATGGTCTCAGTCTGAGTCTGAAAGTCGGAGGTTCGCATGCCGAAAAGGCAGCCCTCTTTAGGGGGCAAATTAGTACTACAAACACGAGATACAACAAGATGTGTGAAACGAAGTCGGCTACTTTGTACAAACTTCACCAACTCGTCCACCTCAATCATCCATTGCTCAGCTTTTGCAGGTACATCTTTCCAGTCAGACCTGTGTTGACCGAAGCTCTGCCTACCCATACCACCAAGCATAGTCAGTTCCAGACTACCTCTTTTGGCATGACGCGTGCACTCTAAGGGCTGTGCACAGCACCCTTCACACTCCCCCTAGCCTGCAGACCCAACCCGCTGGTTCCACCGAGGAATCATGGCCCAACGTCCACCCTCAAGTCTCTTTGCTGGCGCGCCGGGCCTGAGCCAACGTACCGGCTGTCAGGCACCCAGCCGTAGCATGCCGCCTAGTGTCACGTCCTGCATGCCGCCATAGCTTGCCACACCCTTCGCGCAGCACTAGCTCTCCTTCCGGTGGCTATCCTGAAAGGTGAGTATCCACTGATAATGAACTGTGTGTTCCTAGCCCAAACACTCATCTTCACAGTTGGTTGAGTGGTAACACCATTGAATCTATCATCGCCGTCCAATGACATGGCCATAAGGGTCCGCTGTTTCTTGAACAGCATTAATCGTCAGCAAAATCGTCAGCAAAATCAAGCGGGCCTTGATTGAACATGGAGGTTTTACCCTAAAACTGTTCTTCTCAGCTACAATTCTTTCAGTGCATGCCTTCGCAAATTCATGACTTGGACTTTTGACTTTGCGCTTGCATGTCCGAAGGCAGCGCTCTTAGGGCGCAGGCAATGTGAGACCAAAACAGCAGCAACAAAACTTTATAGAATCATCACCCAACTGCATCCACAACGCCGGCTCTTGCGCAAGGCTATGCCACTGGCCCAGTCGTTGATATCGCGTGTATGCCACAAGCTTGCTTGTCCAATCATGCAGTTGGCACCCCCGTGTTCGTGCACCAGTCGGATTCCAAAACAACATTCGCTTGACCCACCGGTTCGCAGGCAACTGTCAATTTGATTGGAAATATTCAGTGGTTGGGAGATGACGGGGTGGGGAATTCGGATGTGAAAGAGGCCATGGCTGAGTTTGTTGAAACGGTAATTGGCGTCAGAAACTCCGGATGGTTTCGGTACATCCACCAGGAGCGAATGAGGACTGAGGACCACGTGGATTTCATTCACTTGCATGTCATGTAAAAAATTCGGAAAGCATGCGAAGCATAGACAAAATCCATGATTTCCTAGCCGAAGTGGAGGGGTATTAATTTGAGTTTTTGTTGGCGTGTCACTCGGACTCACTCTCTTTTGTTGGTTGCTGAAACGTGGAGGGACGAACGTGAAGAAACGTTTGATAGCCACAGGCTCTTCCTGAGTGGCGGCTCATTTGGTCGACGTGGTGTTGGAATTGGGCGGTCATTGTCTTCTCCTATGCGAAACATAGTCTCGCAGTTTCGCATGCATATTCCGACCGGCTGTGTTCATTACATTTTAATGTGGAACGTGTTCCTTTCCAATTATTTTTCTTGTGATATATTCCTGCGTCGGGGGAACCCAACCACGAAGCTTAGCAGATGCATGACGTCCTGGAATTGTTATTTTCAAACTGCGAACGTCTTGGTGCTTTAACAGTTGGGGGGGGGCTTCAATGCAATGTTGGGTGATCCATGCGAAGGGGATATTTTTGTAACTCGTGGGTTCGGACCGGAAAATGACCGATGATGGCCCATTCGGTGGCCGGACTAGGTTTCTTGTACGAAGCAGATTGGATTCCCAGGTTCATGTTGAAGACAAAAAAATGGAGCTGCTGCCAAATAGTAAATGGCTCAAGCTGTATCTGCTCAAGCTGTATCTGTTCTCGGCGGGCGCGTTGTCATTTTCCTCGGTGATCATGCCTTTATCATCGGACCAAGTGACTGCACTCAAAAATCCAGACACCAAAATTATGTTCCAAGACCAAAATCCTAAAAAAGGTGGTATGAGAAGTACCAAAAATGCACATCGATTGGAGAGGCGACAGCTGCTGGGGCAAACTGGCAAGATTTGAGCTCTGACTTTGAGAAAGGTTATATGAAGTTTTCCATCCCAGAAGATGTCGAGATGCCAGCTTCTACAAAAAGGGCAGCTATTGAAGGGACACCAGACAAAGAAGCAGAACAAAGATCCCGGGTTTCCCCTTCACAAGTCGCTCCTCTTGTTTTAGCCCCCCCGGCCGCTGAAGCTGTGAACAAGGTGGAAATGAGCGGTGCAACAATTGCGGCATTGAGGAGGATGATGCGTGAGGAGGTAAAGCTTGGCGTGGAGGACATGGAGCAGAAGGTTGCGGCGAGGTTGGACCAATCCCTGGGGCCTCTAAAGGAGCAACTATGTGAAGAGAAAGACGGAAGGCAAAAATTGGAAGAACGCGTGCGGCTTTTGGAGGACAAGATCAGCAACAACATCGCAAAAAGAGAGCCGGATGATGAGGTTGATAAGAGCGTTGTGGTATTGGGAGGTTTTGGTGAGAAGGAACCAGAAGAGGCACAAAACTTAGTAAACCGTGTTATGGCTGAGGTTGATGGTTTCAAGGACGTGCATTTCACCAACAATGTACCAACAATTGCTTTAGCAGATTTTGAGACACCAATGAAAGCTATGAAGTTCATTCGGAGCCAGCGACGCAACGCAGAGATGCAACATGCGAAGTTGTGGGCTTCCGAAAAAGGGTCCACCCAGGAAAGGCAGAAATGCAAGATCACCAGCAAGTTGAAGAAGTTCATGATTGAGTTGGCGGGTGTGGAGCCTAAGGATGTTCTTGTCAACTACAAATGTTTCAAGGTTATGGTGCCCAGTGGCCATGGTTGGTGAGGACATGGATGTTCAGTGGTCAAACAATGGAGTGCCAGCCGTCCGCGAGGCTTTGGACGCCTTCATAGCAGAGCTGGAGTGAGGTAAAGGCATGGGTGGCAAACATGGTTGCAGAAAGTTTGGGAGTCCAAGTAATCAAATTGGACACTCAACGGATGATGCAAATCATGGAGGAGATGGGTTTGAATTCATACACTTGCATGTTGTCACGAAAAATTTACAAAGTATAAAATCAGATGATCGATTTCATGATTTCATTGCCGAGATAGACAAATGTTGCTTCGACATTTTCTTTTTCTCTGAAACATGGCGTGTGGAAACGGAAGAGGTTTTCGTGACCCCTGTGGGCCACAAATTGTTTTTCAGTGGTGGTGATGGTGGAAGTGGGCATCAAGGTGTTGGGGTTGCGATTCACAAACGTTTGCTTCATCAAATTGATTCAATATCTTTCAGCGCATTTTCCAGCAGAGTTTGCCAATTGCAATTGAGTTGGGGCACAACATGCTTCAGATGCATTGCTGTATATTTTCCGACAAGTTGGCATTCAGAGGATGACGTGGAACATGTGTATATATTCTTTGCTCGATTTATTCCTGGATGCATGTGTCAAGGAGGGCTGCATCCCCATATTGGGTGGGGATTTCAACGCATGCATCGGACCATTGGAAAACCATGAAGCAATGAATCAAATTGGACATTGGGGCAGTGGGATGCAAAATGAGCGAGGCAGGATTTTGATGAGATTTGTTCTGGCCAAGGGGCTCCAAATTTGCAACCGTCAAAGTACAACCGGCAATACGGAGGCATCGTGGACTTGTTGCCGCACTTTGGATAGTACATGCGTACAGTTGGATTATATTTTGGCAAACCTTCGCCTACAGACTGTTGAGGTGTGGAATGATTTTGCCCTTCCCATTGGTTTGGATCATCGCTGTGCCCATTGCATCTTACGTTTTCAACGGTGCAGTCGACCGCGCATGCGTCAACAGAGACGACTCAAATGGTGGCGACCAACTCTGGATTCCAACGGTTTGCCGGCAAAATTTCACAATATTCTTCGCGTGAATAAGGTTCGAGGTCTGCATANCAAGAGGAGGCACACAAATGGCTTGGTTGCATGATCAGCGCTGCAGGATCAAGGAACACACATCTGGATCTCCAACATCATCTTCAAGCTGCATCAAAAGCTTTTCATGCAAACAAATGGATATTGTGTGACAAAGGCGTGTCCATTTTACACAGGCTCCGATATTTCGATAAGGTTGTATCCCCAGTTGCTTGTTTTGGTGCATCACACCGTGCCATTCACAAAGATGATCTCGCAAAATTGGACGTGGAATATCGTCGATTGATGCGCATGGTTGTGGGCCCGCCTGCTGACACCAATTGGGCATCGCCATGGCACGATATCTTGCATGGATGGAACAACAGAGTACAGATACCGTCAGACCACGCTGGACTGCAACCTTGGTCTGTCACATGCATAGAAGCAGTCTGGAGATTTGCATCCTATGTTGCAATTTTACCTCCCGAACGATGGACCCGCAGGATTCTCGCATGGAACATGAGAGGGCCACGGAAACTCGGGCGACCGGCCTACACTTGGGAAACCGCGCTGCAAATGTATTCGATTTGGAAAGGTTTGGCAATTGGATTATGGAGGCTGCTACACGTGAACGTTGGATGCTAATGAAGCGGGATTTTGTAGTTTTCACCTTGCATAATAGATGATCGGCAGATTTTAAATTGCTTTTGCTTGCGCCCTAAAGGGGCTGCCTTCGGGCCAGCAAGCTCTGACTCTGACTCAGGTAATCGAAATTGACTCTATTTTCAGCACTCGAGACTCATATGTACTGTTGGTGATGGACAAATATGAGGATAGTATCCCGGTGGGTCTGGACTATCGGTGCGTGCATTATCCATTACAATCATGCGTGGGAAAAAGGAAAAAATGGAAGAGACGCATTTCGTTTAAGACCCGGTGGCCACAACTGGATTGTGATCATGCACCAACACAATATCAGAACCATGTCCTTCAACAATTGCAAACTACAAGTCGGGCTACGGCTGACACAATGGAGACAATATTTTGGAGGAGGGGGTTCGGTTCTCAAATAATTGTCACCAAATAATTTTGGTGAACCAATTCTTTTTTGGCATAGAAGTACTCATATGCAGCAGTTCATATTCACATAATTTCACGTACATTGAGATTCCTGCATTTCGACAGGTCCTCCATGCCCGCAAACTTGAAGAACGGGCGTGCCCCGAATTCCTTCACAATTCCAGGTGCCGCCTTGCCGTCTTAGGAATCGAAGTGGGAGGCCGTTGGAGTGAGGAAACCGCCTCCTTCATCACCACCCTCGCCCGAACCAAAACACGTGACATTCCGGCACCTTTTCGCCCATGCTGCTACCTCCTCCCTTATCTCCAGATGGACAGCTTTCCTCACACAGGCGGCATTCACAATCTCGATGGCGAGCCCCCTTCCCCCATTGACCTCGTCGCAGAATTCCCGCCAGACCCCGCAGACCCCAGCCGCCTCCCCCCACATCCTCCCTGATTTGTTAGTGGGTCTTGCCTTTGCATTTTGCACATCTGGAGACTGGCCAGTATAGAACTAGTCCCAATGCCTGGAAACTGACCAGTAAAAAGAGTTCCCTGACACCCTCTCGCGGCCCAACGGCGCGAGGAAAAACAAAAAATGTTGCCAAATATGAAGAAATCGTATTTAAAACCTAGAACGTCAAACATGTTTAGCCTCCTTAAATTTATGTTTTTTCATGCGTGGTGGGGGGTTTGTTTGCTGGTGCCATTCAACATTTGGCGAAGCCGAAGTTTCTGATCTGAACCGTTGTAGAATTTGGCGGAGCTGCATCGCGCGGTGTTCGGTTGAAAGGGCAGAAGTGTGGGGATGATGTGGGTCTCACAGCGGAGTTGTTGAAACATGCTCCAGCAGAATTTTGGGATCATTTGTTGTCGGTGTACAATGACAGCTTTCATCACGGCACTGTGCCTCGATCGTGGTGTTGTACTTTCTTTGACATGCTGCCCAAAAAGGCGCGGCCAACACAGGTTATCGATCCTCAGCCAACAGCTAACATCCGCGCCGCAAGGAATTTTTCTCGGCCTGAAAAATCTTCGTCCTGATCTTCCTTTTCTTTTTCCTTTTCTATCTTTTCCTTCTCCTTTTCTCGTTTTTGTTCCTGAAAATTGTCAACAAAGTCATCCCAGTTCCAAAACATGTCTTCTAAAGCATCCAGGAATCCTTCAGCTCCATCTTCTTCATCCTCGGCCCAGAAGGCGGAATTGCCATCTAGATCTCCTTCTTCAAACACCAAGAATGCTCTTCTCATAAACCTAAATCTCAATTTTCCTCAAGTTTAAGCAGAGGTTGTAGCAAGAAGAAATGCACACACCAGAAGGATGGATCAATATCGAGTAGGTGAATTTCGAGACACCTTCATTGAGATGTTTAGGACTGTGGAAACATCAGTAGACAATCCTGCGCATAAATCCATCCATGATTCTTTAAGTCTTCTTCCACCAATCTGAAACCTGGTCATCCATTTCATCAAGTCTCCGTTTGTTCGTCATAAATCTCATAACCCTGGTCTTTGAACTTGTTCAAGTGTGTTCCATTTGAAAAACCGGAAATTTTTTATGCTCGTGTCTTTTGGTGTCAAGTACTAGTTTTGACGTAACTGGTCCTTTTCTTTTTCCCACCACCTTCCCCTGGCTCCACCGTTGTAGTAGCTTCTTTTTCTAAATCTTGGCAGATTTTGGTGGTTGTGTCTTCACGTGGTGGCGGCACCGTTCTCCTGTTTTTTGTTGTCTTCGGATTTATATACCTTACCCGCTTTGGTTTGGTTTGGTTTGTATATCTTTTGTAGATGATCAGTTCCCGCTGGACTGTTTCTTGTCCGTTTATTCTTTTACGTGGCTCTCGCTTGGGCTTACTTGCTTTTCCAGGTTCCGGATCTAACCCGTTTTTCGCCAACCAAACAAAAAGGCGCCTGCGTTCGACGGTTGACGATGTTGCTTGTGTTTGGTTGTGTCTCTGCTTCCCTTATTCAGAAACTCTGTTTCGCATCGCGTTTTATATAGAGCTTATGTACTTATATTTGGATAAGTGCGTTTTTGGTCTAGTACTTGAAGAGCAACGGAATGTTTCCTGTGGAACGTAGAGGATAACTGTCTGAGCTCCTTTCACAAAATGTGGCCTCAGGGTTCTCCAGAAGTACTGTATATACTCCTTTTCCGTTTGGTTGTCTCAATTCCTCTCTGTCGAGCAATCGCTTGAAAACAGAAGCCTTGCCTTCAAGCCGATTTCTTAGCGCGGGTCCCCACTTTTCAGATTCCAATTCTGTTATGTCACACCAGTCATCACTTGCATCTTCGAATGCAAACCATGACGTTTTTCCTTCAAATTGAGGTGGGACCTTAGTCGTCATTTGTGTTGTCATCATTCGCTGGCCTCCATGAGGCCGCATCCTTTGTCTCATTGCATATGGCTCATAGTCATCATTGGGCTCATTTTCATAAAGATCCATGGAGCAAACACGCTACCACTCGCGAGTGGCACTAACGTGCGGTAGGGATAGCTGGTGCGTCTTTTTGATGCTCTGCTGATCGGTCGAATCACTAATGCACTCTTGAGCCTAGATACACCAAAAACATGTAGATATTAGACTCTTCAAAAAACTGTACCGCCCATAGACAAAAACATCCCCTGAGCCCAGCCGCCTCCCAGCGCCTCGTTAAGGAGCTCTGGCTTGGACTTGGCCAGCTCCCTCGCAATGCCGGAGCCACCAGATAGAAATGGCCAACGTTTTGTCCACTGCCTGGGCACTGCCCAGTAAAGCAGTCCAAGAGTCAGAGACTTCTGCGGTTCAAAAAGGAGAAAAAAATAGCGAGACGATGTGTTTCGTTTGCTTGATTTGTGTTTTGCAGATGTCGTCTTCATTTTTGCGAATGCGAGAGAAGAGGTGCAATGGATAGCCTGGTGCGACGTGCGACATTTGGCAGCGGCACGATAGGCGCTGAACACTTCAAAGACTGTGGCGTTAACAACGGAAGCGCAACCCACTTTCTTTCATTCAAGTCGGAGATAGCTACTTGATTGAGGTACTTGGTGAGACCGAATTGACAAATGGCTTGGTTGCATGCTGTGCGCTTGCCCTGGTCAGGACTCCGATGGAATACCATTTGCAACAGGCGGCTAAGGCTTTCCAGAAGCACCGTTGGATGTTACAATGCAAGGATTGTTCTATCAAACACCAGCTGCGGTATTTCGAAGCAGTTGTTTCTTCAACAGCTTGCTTCGTTGCAGAGCACCGACCATTACACAGAAAGCATTTAGAAAAATATGACGTTCAATTTCGAAAATTTGTTCGTCGCATTGTGGGGCCTCCACCACCGGGCACGACTTGGTCAGCGCAATGGCGTGATATTTTGCATGATTGGAATTTGCACGCGGATCACTGGTCCCATGCCAGTGGAAATTCTTCCTGGTCCAACAAGTGCATGACTCAATACTGGAATTTCGCTTGTTACATTGCTAATTTTCCTGCCGAACGTCGGGTGAGGAGAGCACTTGCGTGGAAACCAGTTCCAATGTATCCTTCCTGTGGACGCCCACAATAAGCTTGGGAGGCTAAATTGGAAATGCTTTGCAGGTACAAAGCTTTGGGCAATCGGGAAAGTGTTTCGAGAAATGCAGTGCGATGGGATTCTCTACTTCCGTGTTTCCTGGATTTCTGTTTCATGTCAAATACTGCTTTCACGTTCTCTGAGAGACGCCTGTGGTTGTACAGTTTTTGGTTGTATATATATATATATACATACATATATAAATATATTTTTCTTTTCCGCCTCCGCCCTTACATTGGGCTCGCGTATGGGCGTGGGCCCGGCCGCTGACTTGACTTGACTTGAGTTGACTTGACTTGACTTGACTTGACTGGATTCGACTTGACTCGACTCGACTTCTTGGCTTGGCATCACTTGACTTCACTTGACTTGAATATGTGGACACTTGCTGTTGGCCGAAAAATCGGAAAGCGTGCATTTTTGAAGCTTGCCAACATGATGGACATCGTTCCAAGTTCTTGGAACATTGCGGGTGTTGAGCACGACGTTGTAGAGTTGTAACACATCGTGAAGAAAAGTCCGCGAAACAAATTGCGCAAGTACAACCACAATGCATCTGTCATCGCCACTTGTATTGACCTTGATTTTTGCCTTTACAAAGATTTGCTTATGTGCTGCTACATCGCATCGAAAATTTCTTGGCGTTCGAACAGCCTGAAGAATAACATGGTTCGCCCAGGAAGAAGAAGTGACGGGCATTTGTGAACGACAACCATTCTTTTTGGACTGGGCAACCGCGGCTGGAACGACAATTTGTATTGTAAGCCCGGACTCGTCAAAGCTTTCGACCGTGTGGATTGGCCAGCTTTGTGGGCAGCTCTACAGGATCATGGCTCTTCCGAACATTGCATATCATTATTGCGACACATCTATGACCAGCAAATTCGGGAGGTCGTGGGACCGGAACCGGAGCTTTGCAATTACAAGTGGCATAAAACAGGGGTGTGTCATGAGCCCAATTCATGTCGGAAACTATGCCGTTCCATTGTGGCACCGCCTTCAGATACAGAATGGCCGTTGGAATGGCACGATATTCATCTTCAAGCTGCATGAAAGGCTTCAAAATGGATATTGCGTGACAACGGCCTGTCCATTTTATACTTCGAAAAATCAGTTGCCCAACTGCTTGTTTTGGGGCATCACACAGGACCGTGCCATTCACAAAGATGCGCTTGCCAAGTTGCATGTGGAATTTTGTCGACTGATGGGCATGGTTGTGGGCCCACCCACTTGTTTTTTTTCCTTTCGATCTATAATTATGGGTTTCGCATGCACGGATGTGTTGTGCGCAGATTGAAAGGTGACCTTAGTAGGCTATAAGCCGCATTTTAGTGACAACTGTGTCAAAACGCGCTGGTGTCAAACCTCTTCACCTGCAAACACTGATTGGGCACCACCATGGCACGATATCCCGCATCGGACTATGCTGGACTGAAAACTTGCCCTATTACGGAAAAAACGGTGTTTTTTTTGGGAAAGGCTTTGACTATCGGATTGTGGAACCTGCTGATCAAGCAAACAGTTGTCCTTTGAGATTCTCAAAATTCGTCGCCTCGACCTTTTCTTTGGCCCAGAAAAAGGAAAACGAAAATCTTACCCCATCGTCTCTTGCGTAACGTGAAAAGAGCAAAACCCCGCTTCAATTGCATCCACTGATCATACGTACCCCATCCTTTGCCCTACGCCGTTGCAAGCGCATGTGTTTTAACTCATCAGACGGTAGGGTTTTGGTTTGCCTCCGTTTGTGTTCACCGCCCTTTCTCCGAGCCATCAGGATGTCCTCCTCGAATTTCAATAGGCGCTCCTTAGCATTGCCATTGTTGTTCACCCACAAGTTGGAGCTTCGATTGGTTTGCAGTGCCTTTCCCGTTTTTGTCCCAGTAGTGGAGTGAAAGAATATTCCGGTAAACCCTAGAGTCAAGTCTCGCTTTTCTTGCCAGGTGCAATATTTTGTGAAGGTCAAGTGTCACTATCACTTCTCCTGGCCGGTGCGTTATTTGGTGAAGTTGATGTGTCGTTTTTTCGTGGCACCTGCAGTAGTTGGTGAAGTTCAAGTGTCTCGTGGCAGAGCAATATTTGGTGAAGTTGAAGCGTCAATTGTCATGGGAGGTGCAGTATTTGGTGCGCTATTTCGTGGAATTTGGAATGATGGCCAGCGCGAAACGTTGTATTTTAGAAAGAAAACGTTGGCGGCCAAAAATTGCACCTGCCACGAAAAATCAGATTCCAACATCACCAAATATTGTGCCTGCCACCAAAAAAGCTGTTATAATTGATCCGTGTAACATATGAAATGTCATTTGCGCAAAGCAAGAAATCACCCTCGAACCCCACCAAATATTGTGCCTGCCACCCGAATTTCTCTCATGATTGATGTTCGTCACATATGAAGCATCACTTACAATGCGGGGAGCAAGAGGTGTTAGAAATGACTCTCATGATTGATCTTCGTCACATTGTTATTTACATTGCATTTGGCAACAGGTGTCACCCTCCAACGTCAGAAAATGTGCGTCTGCCACGAAAAATGATATTCCAAAATATGAGAGAAATTTGCCGAGAACGGTTGAAGCGTCATTTACCATGGCGAACGATTCGACCATGATTTGAACATCATCCGAGCGCCGCCCGTTCGCTGAGGTCACTTTTCGCGCTTTGGAAACGCAATTGTATGGAAAACTACAACATTTCTCGCTCCGGCTACCTATAATTTCACCAAATGTTGCACCTGCCGCTGCAACATCGCCAAGTCGCGGTGCCAATCGTGGCGCTTGCCACGAAAAGTGACAGCGCAACATCACCAAATGTTGCGGCTGCAACGACAAGGGACATGTTGCGTTTGCCACTATAAAAGAGACACTCCAACATCACCCAATGCTGGCCCTGCCACAAGTGGCACTGCAACATCACCAAATGCTGCGGCTGCCACGAAAAGTGAGATGTGAGTGACGTGTGATGTGAGTTTGGTGGGATGTCATGTGAGATGTGGGTTTGGTGAGTGATGTGAGCGAGACGTAAAGAGAGATGTGAGTGATGTGAGCGAGATGTGATGTGAGATGTGAGTGAGATGTCATGTGAGTGAAGTGAGATGCATGAGGCATGTGTGGTGACATGTGTTTGATGTGTGTGGTGATGTGAGATGTGAGTGAGATGTCATGTGAGTGAAGTGTGATGTGTGAGGGATGTGTGAATTGACATGCGATGTGAGTGATATGTGGTGTGAGTGATGTGAATAAGATGTGATGTGAGTGTGAGGGAGATGCTTTTTGAGTCTTGAGATGTGATTGATGCCAGTCATGTGAGTGAGATGTGAGTGATGTGAGTGAGATGTGAGTTGTTTAGTCCATCGAGCTCATTGCAACCGCAGGTTTTCAGAATCCAAGCAGGAGATGACTGACGCATGAACTGATTTCTGGGTAGTATAGTGAGGAGTACAGTGATGGTGTAATGTACTTTCGGACAGCATGGAGCAAAGGACTTTTCAAGGAGTTATACTCATGTTAAATGTTGATATATATATATATATACATATGCGTGTGTGTGTGTGTGTGTGTGCATGCAAGTGTAAAGTCTGCATGAAATATATACATATTAAACCCATATTGATATTAAGAATGCGGAATGGAAGAATGATACAGTGCAATTTTCGGCATGAAACTTGAATGACATCCAAAAGAAGAGGAAGACAAACAGACAGACAGGCAGACAGGCAGGTAGGCAGGCAGGCAGACGGACGGACAGAGAGACAAACAGATAGATAGATAGATAGATAGATAGACAGATATAGATAGATAGATAGAAAGATAGAAAGATAGAAAGACTGAAAGATTGATAGATAGATAGTTAGATAGATAGATAGATAGATAGGCAGATACACAGATAGATGGAAAGATAGACAGAAATAAATAGATAGATAGATAGGTAGATAGTTAGATAGTGAGATAGTTAGATAGATAGATAGATAGATAGATAGACAGATAGACAGATAGACAGATAGATAGATAGATAGATAGATAGATAGGTAAAAAGCGAGATGGAGAGATAGAGAGAAAGATAGATAGAAAGTTAGATAGAT
>DF245351.1:0-18463 GCA_000507305.1 Breviolum minutum Mf 1.05b.01 | reverse complement strand
GATTAATTTGAACCTAAGGGGTTTAAGTTTTTCGCAAGGAATTCAAACCCAAGGCCCCTTCGTCACAAGAATGACCCTGCATTGAGGTCATTTCATGGTAGAGAAAGTCACTCACTTTACAGTGTCCTTCCGATCTGCCAAGGTGGTCATAGTGCAAGTCTCTCAAAAGCATCACCATTCTTGACAGGACCAGTGTGACCTCTGTCAGGAAAAACAGAAGTCCACGCAATCCTTAACACGCTGAAAAGGTCTGAAAGGGGAGGTTACTTGATAAGGCAATCTACCAATGGACCTTCACACCCAGAAATCTGTTGGGCATAAGGCGTGACTGAAAGAATGGTTGAGTGTTCGCTGATTGTTCATTCCCTGAGAGGGCACCGTCGAAGCACGTCGTCCGCATCAGATGCTTCTGGTGAAGCTGGGAGTGAACAAGGGTGGTCGGTAGCAGGACCCCCAGGAAAGCGTGCAAGCAAAAACTCCTCCCTCGAAACATGAGCTGAAACCAGGTAGGCTCCAGCACTTACGTGGGTTGTAGGTTAAAGGACAAGGTTGATGGTAAGGGAGACAGTTCCCAGCCAACAACTCAATCACCACTCCAAACCAATGAATAAAGACAACAGCGTCCAGTTCACTTGAGAAATTCGCTAGTGATTGTTTGAACCAGAATGGCTACTTGAGCCAAGTAGCTTGAGTCCAAGCATCGGATTTTTGGGGAGTCCCGTCAAGTGTTCCTTCTTCTTCGCATGGCACAAAACCTCTTGTCAGGTCTATCTTCCTGGAGGGGTAACTGTAACCAGTGTTGTCGATAGCATCACCATCCCTTCTTGGATTGCCATCTCCTTCTTGGAGTCCGTCAAAACAGGTACCTACGATCACGCCCTTTTGATCACCTACCTGCTCAAGTCTATGTCCGTGGTTTCTCAGCTGGCTCTTACAGCGGCATTTGCCTTCTTCACCTTTTGTGTGGACATGATCCTGCCTCAAATGGTTCCAGTGCAGTCCCCTGCACTCAGGAAGGCGACTGTTTGCCTTATCTTACACGTCTTGCAGAAGGTGAGCATGGAGTGGAACCCTGTTAAACGTGGTCAAGCTACTGGTCTAGGTCGGGCATCATGCATGTCGTCAATTGCCTGGGACGCTCAAGCTACTGTCCTCATCTATTTCCGGAATGGGCTTAACCACACCAAAGTGTCTTGATTGCTCTTGCCGCTGACCTGCATTCCAACAAGCCGTGGCAAGGCCAGCATAAGTTTTGGAAGTATGTCTCGCCGCTTCGCACTTACTTTGCTTGGTTACCTGAACAGTTGGCTGCAAACACTTCATATCCTCCACTTTCCTGTGACTTGCACACTGGCTCCGGCATAGGTGCTTCCTCTTGGTTTCACCAAAGCCATCTTCTACTTATGTTGTCGCTTCTTCTCCGGCATAGGGGTTGTCTTTCTGACATCACCGGAGCCCTCTTCTGCAGTCTTGGCACTATGTGTGGATGGTTCTCTGTCTCACTCTTTTTTGCCTTTGTGTGTTGGTTTTACTGGCCTTTTCCCACGTTTTTGTCATAAAATGACATTTTACCAACCTGGTGAATACGACCATAGCGTCCTTTACGCCACTGCTCAGCTGACTGAAGGGCGCTCCGCCCGGGATCAACCCAAGCAGCCGCAAAAAAAAAGGTCACCGAACAGTCGGCTCGCACTTACTGCCGTGCTGCCTTGGACAGGCGCTCCGGTCTTCCGTATGGAGGCGCGCACCACTTGCAGGGACGGGAGTCCGATTTCAGGCATTCCATTGTGTTCCAAAACATCTATCACATTGGGATACCAAAAGTGCCCAAGAACTGGAGGTCTTTCTTCGCATGTCCCGGGAAAGGCTAAGGTTGTGCTGTGGAATCCAGTGTGCTGAGAGCTTACATCCCAATGGACCTCGTCAGCGCCGTAAACTCTTCACAGCAGCTCTCAAACTGCTGAGGTTTGCAATTGGAATTGAGACTGTTTGTTGTGAGAATGAGGAACAAAGGGCATTACATGCAGCCCTCTTGCCACTTCTCAGGCTTGAGGATGGACATGTTCTGGCCACTTTGAGTGCTATTGTGTTGGCCTTGTGTGAAGGACGTACCGGATTAGCTATCAGTGGCGTGTTTGGAGCCGGCAAAACTCGTTCTGCTGCTGCCCTTCTGGCCGGGCTATTGGTCTCTGACCCGAGCCTCCAACTCATGGTCCTCACGAAAGAAAATATCGCAGCTCATGCAGTTGCTGAGCATCTGGTGTCCTTGCAGATGCCTGACCACATTCAAGCCAAAATGGGGCGATTGGTTGGATACTATGAGCAGAACCGTAAGGGTTCCTACACTCCACTAGACATACTTCCTTCCAACCGGAACCAGGTCATTCGACAGACAACAGGAATGTAGTCAGCAATTTAGCCCTGTCGCTGACTGGATGAGTAGTGTTGATCTTTTTCTTGAGGATGAGGGACAACAATACGGGAACATGGAAGAGGCGGCCTCAGTTGCTAGAACTCCGGCTACTTGTTTGGAGGTGTGGTCTGGCGACCACAGGCAAACGCCAGGTGGACTGAAAAAGAGCAAAGAATCGAAATCATTTCGGAAGAAACTCACCAAGCGCCCGTTGGCCCTGCGTTGCCAAACTCAGTATACTCAAGCACATGATCTGGGGGGTATTGCCATGCGATATCTTGACTGCCCTGAGGGTTCATTCATTTGGAAAATCCGACAACTCCTGGAACACGGCTCCACTGCCATCGACCCTGCAGTTGCGCAGACTTGGCATGACCTCATCGGAGACTCCCCCCCATGCTTCTCCTGCCTTTAAAAATTGCCATTTTGTGGATGGGCTTACGTGGGGAAAGAGAAGGACTTCCTAGCATGCTTGCCACCTCTTTCGCTGAAGCGGCAGGAGTCGCTGGTCGCCAAAAGTGGGGTCTTGTGTTATCCAGCAGCGCACGGGTTTCACAGGTCACATATCAAACAGTGGTTGGTGTGCGGTACCCTGAGTTGGTCACATTCAATGGAACGAGTTGGAATTTCGGTAAATTCGTCACCCATGAGAGACCGCAACGAGGTGGCTTCCTCCCTATTTTTTGGGATGTTCCGCGCCTTATCATGGGCCCACTTGACATGAAAGGCTGCTACGGTGATGGGTACGCTCATGTATGGTGCTGGGCACGTTTGGGCTGGACGTGCCCACTTTTATCTTCGTGATTATGAGCTTTCTCGCTCTCCTCCAGATGAGTCCTTCATTGATATGCTTAAACAGAACTGTTGCCTGACAGGCCCACACTTCCCTCCGCCGGCAATTGTGGAAGTCTTACAAGACTATGTCACCAACTATCACAAGGTACGTCGGTTGCATCTCATAGTGGTGGACCTGTGGCGGCCATGCAAGTACAATACTGCCCGGGCCAGGGAAATTACTGACCAGCTTTGGCTCATTCGGGATTGTGATGACACCCGTCGGGTGAGTCCATTTCGGCCAGATGGCCCGGAACCTCCTCTGAGGTGCCGTCGATTTGCATATGGCTATGCTTTGGATGGGTTCGAGTTTCTGTGTTATCTGGTGTGGCCGCAAAGAGACGGGCAGTCGTATGTTCTCTTGGATACTGCTACAGCTGACACGCTTGTTTTGGACCAATCTTTCTTTCGCCCATTGGGCATGCAGCACTTCTATGACTCCTTTGCACTGGTATCTCAGATTTGCGCCCGTAGGGATGCTCTGACACTCTTTGGCTTGAATGATGATGAGCTCTTACCTGATTTGCACATTACCGGAGCAGGGGTGATGCGTACAGGACTTGGCGCTCACCAGGAACATTGGGTCAATCAAGATGCACAGGCGGCAGACCGGAAAAAAGTCCCTGCTGAGGTTATGCAGGTGGCCTCCCATGAGGTGGATACCGATTCAGACAAGGGTGGCAACCAGTGGCTCAGAAGGAAGCGAAAGTGCGAGTGATTCTGAACAGAATGACCCTCCCTCTTCGCTGGCCTCTGACGCTGAACAGTATGAGCGCATGCAAGCCTCATATGTTACAGTGGGCCGAGACTTTAAAGACCAGGAGGATCTCATTGGGTCTGAGTACCGCAAGCTCCAGAGGCTTGAGTTAGTTCCTGAGCGATGGCCCCTGGCGAGGCTTTCCTTCTCCTTGCAAAAATGTGTTGACCATCTTGACCGTGTTTTGGCTGGGTGTTGCTGCAAGGTCTATGCAACACGGGCGGATCCCAAAGAATCGCTGTCTTCCCTTCGCCAAGTGTCTAAATGCCTGACCATGATGCTTGCTATTTATTTGGCCAAAGAGGTGGCTGCCATCCTTCGGGCTATTCTGACACATCCTACCAAAAAGCTCTATGATGACAGGACGGCGCATTTGTTATGCTCCAACTACTGGATGCACCCCATCTTTCAGGAACTGCTGCATTCATCGTCCCGTTACAATGCCACAAGGACTGGTGAAAGGAATAGACCCAGCAGTCGCTTGGCCCGTATCTCTGCACACCCTCGGCCACCCAAGAAATTGAAACCATCTGCTTCTGGCACCAGATTTACTGACTGGATTGGTGTTGTTTGCTATGCGGATAGCCTGCAGGTCTGGTTTCCTGCCCAGTGATACTTCGCCAGTTGCAAGACACGGAGGATGCCTACCGAGCTGCCCACCCATCTTGGATGGACCTGGATGTGGCTCCGGACGATATTAAGACGCAGTGGCAGGAGGCAAATGCCAATAGGATGATGCAGTTCAAGGTGGGCGTCTACAAGGATAGCAACATCCGTATGTTAACTGGCACCATCAAAGCGGATTGGATACAACTGCCTGTGGAAAGGTACCTAACCGCCCTTCCTACATTGAAGCAAGGTGTCATTGCAGGGGTGTTCAAGAACAAAGGAGCCGCTCCTTGGGCCATTACTAGGGCCGAGAAGTTGCAGCTCTCGGTCTTTCTTCCCAATGACCTGTCATTGGATGATTGGTATGCAGGAGTCTATGCCGTGCCCACTGTGTGGCCTGATGTGTCTATGTTGGGAGCCAACAATTTGCGTAGGGTGGTCGGCTATGACTTTCACCGCCTACGGAACAAGTACGACGTCCTAAGCATGTGGGGCAACATTCACCCACAATGGCGACTTTTGCAGCAGCATCTGGAAACCAAAGGGCCTGGTTGGTATCCGCTCTCTGAGAGGGAAGAGCGGCTTTTTACCAACAGGTCTAATCGGCCTGGCGATGATATGAAAGATGAACTTCGTACTGATGGTGATCCTATTGCGTGGCGGGCTTGGAGTACTGCACAGAACCAACTATGGCAGTTACGCCAACCAGCTCCACCCTTAGAGTTTCCTTGTGAACAAGGAATGTTTATTGACATGTATGCCCAAGTTCGAGAAGAAGAACAAGTCATATCTCGTCAATTCACCCGTAGTCAGCAAGATGTATCTATGAGGAGGAGAACGAAGAGGAAGCAAGTCGACGGCGGTACCTCGATTGTGTGACTACACACAGCATTGGCCTCTGACTATTTCCTGCTGAAGACGTTGTGAGAGCCGGGGATTGTAGACTGTCGTGAGAGCCTGAGCTTGTTTCACCTGGTTTCACCTTTACTCGATTGGTCAGGCACGTTTCGGTTGCTTGGTGTTGTGGTTGTTTTGGGGTTTTGTTTTGGTTTGCTTTGTGTTTTCGGTTCCTGACCTTTCCTTTTGACCTCGTTGTCCAACAATGACAATTTTAGCACAGCTCAATGACTGCCACAGTTGTAATGACGCGCGCAGCATAGTTCAAAAAAAAAAAGGTGGCCGAGGGTGTGCGGAGATACGGGCCAAACCACTGCTGGGTCTATTCCTTTCCGCTTGGTACCTTTGGGCTCCCACATAGTGGGCGCACCCTGGGGCGGTACCCTTTCCACCATAAAGGACGTGCAATGGCCTATGTCCAATGTGGCCTGCGAAGGTTCCCACATGAAGGATTTCGGTGGTATTGGACTGGTTGACAGAAACCACCTTATACCTTCCCCCTTTTAAGGGTGTGGTCCCAACGCAGCACAGCTCGATCCTTGGTGTAGGACCTTACTGTGGCCTGACTGCCTACATTGAAGCAAGGTGTCATTGCAGGGGTGTTCAAGAACAAGGGTGAGGCTCCTACCTTGGGCCATCACTAGGGCCGAGAAGTTACAGCTCTCGGTGTTCCTTCCCAATGACCTCTCATTGGATGATTGGTATGCAGGAGTATACGCCCTGCCCACTGTGTGGCCTGATGTGTCTATGTTGGGAGCCAACAATTTGCGTAGAGTGGTTGGCTATGACTTTCACCGCCTACGGAAGAAGTATGATGTCCCCAGCGTGTGGGGCAACATCCACCCACAATGGCGACTATTGCAGCAGCATCTGGAACCAAAGGGCCTGGTTGGTACCCGCTCTCTGAGAGAGAAGAGCGGCTTTTTACCAACAGGTCTAATCGGCCTGGAGATGATATGAAAGATGAACTTCGTACTGACGGTGATCCTATTGCGTGGCGTCTTTGGAGTACTGCTCAGAACCAGCTATGGCAGTTACGCCAGCCAGCTCCACTCTTAGAGTTTCCTGGTGAACAAGGAATGTTTACCGACATGTATGCCCAAAGGCGATGCTGGCTATGGGATGGTTGCGCCCTCCATTCAAAAGCGGAGCCTATCATTGGATGAGTGGTACGCAGGAGTCTACGCCCTGCCCATTGTGTGGTGTGATGTCTATGTTGGGAGCCAGCAATTTGCGCAGAGTGGCCGGCTATGACTTTCACCACCTACGGAAGAAGTATGATGTCCCAAGCATGTGGGGCAATATCCACCCACAATGGCGACTATTGCAGCAGCATCTGGAACCAAAGGGCCTGGTTGGTACCCGCTCTCTGAGAGAGAAGAGCGGCTCTTTACCAACAGGTCTAATCGGCCTGGAGATGATATGAAAGATGAACTTCGTACTGACGGCGATCCTATTGCGTGGCGTATTTGGAGTACTGCACAGAACCAGCTATGGCAGCTACGCCAGCCAGCTCCACCCTTAGAGTTTCCTGGTGAACAAGGAATGTTTACTGACATGTATGCCCAAGTTCGAGAGGAAGAACAAGTCATATCGCTGCAGTTCACCTGTGGTCAGCAAGATGTATCCAAGAGGAGGAGAAAGAAGCGGAAGCAAGTCGACGATGGTACTGCTATTGTGTAACTACACACTGCATCGGCCTCTGACTATTTCCTGCTGAAGACGTTGTGAGAGCCGGGGATTGTAGTTTGCTGTGAGAGCCTGAGCTTGTTTCACCTTGTTTCACCTTTTACTCGATTGGTCAGGGACGGGTTGTTTTTTTGGTTTTTGGTGTTGTTTTGGGGTTTTGTTTGGTTTGGTTTGCTTTGGTTTCCATTGTCCCTGACCTTTCCTTTTGATCCCGTTGTCTAACAATGACAATACTAGCACAGCTCAATGACTGCCACAGTTGTAATGACGCGCGCAGCATAGTTCAAAAAAAAAACCATTCAAAAGCGGAGCCTAAACGAAAAAGTCGTTGCCGAGGGACCGAGTCTGCCGCAGGAAGAGACAAAAATTTGAAAGTCAACGGCTGGAATGCATGCAGGGGAGCTCTGTTCCACAATAAAGCAATTACTTTTTGCCTCTCTGCTCTGTTCCTCTCCGTAGCCTTTGGCTCAAGCTGTCTCGGCTCAAAAGCACATCAGCGTGCTTTAGGTGGTCAGTGGAAGGGTCTTACTTTCCGGTTGGGTCCGAGCGTTGTTGAAGGGAAGTTGGTCCCTTTGTACACTCTTGAGTTGAACTGTCTTGCAGGGAGTTGGATTTTTGAAGAGTAGTTGTTCTCTTCTCTTCACTTTCAATACCTTGTATCCCTGGAAGAGAAGTTGGTCTCTTTCGGAAGGCGGTGTGCAGCTTTTGCAATTTTTCTTTCAAGGCTTGGGCTTGAATCACTTACCGGTTGGATCGGGTGCGTTGTTGAAGGGAAGTTGTTCCCTATCTTCATATACCTGGTGACTTTCCTGGAAGGGGTTTGTTCTCTATCTCGGAACTTGTGTGTGTAGAAGGACTTTGTTCCATTTTGGAGCTCTTGTGTGCTCAATGACAATCATAGCAATTTGGTCAGTTTTCCTCCTGGGCGTAGTGACTTTTTGTGAGTTTCTGGTTTGCTTTCCCATCATTCCATTTTTGCGGTTTTTATTTGGTGAGCTTACGGAACTTGTCTTCTTGAGAAGGATCGAATTGCGAGGTTTGAAACTTTGATGAAGTGGAACTTCCGTTCTGATAAGATTCTGGAGATTGTGACTTTGTGACTTGTTTTTATTTCTGGATCTGAAGAACGAGTGTTTTGGTTTTCATCAGTGTTTGACTGGAAGTCAAACTTTTTCGAACCTCACGGTTTATCTACATGCACGCCTGTCCAGGAAGGAAGATGATGCCTGCTGGACCTGCCACGGTTGCAAAGTTTATGGTCCTTGCAGACAATATTCTTGAACTCCTGCTCTAAGACTCTAAGGTTGGTGGTCGTCGCTGGGCCTGGCTCGGACGAGATTCTGGAATTCCAGTTTGTGAGGTTTTGGTCGCTGCTGGACTTGGCTGGGCCTGTCACAGGTGAAATTTTGGAGTCGACCTTTGTAAGGCTCATGGTCTTTGCTGGGCCTGCCTGCGACTGAATTTTCGAATCCAAGATTGATTGCCAGGTTTGTGGTCTCGACAGGGCCTGCCATGGACGAAATTTTGGAGCTCCATTTTGTAAGGGTCACGGTCTTTGCTGGGCCTGCCTGTGACAAAATTTTCGTACTGCAGATTTCCAGGTTTGTGGTCTTGGCTGGCCTGCCGCGGATGAAATTTTGGAACTCCATTTTGTAAGGCTCATGGTCTTGGGCCTGCCAGTGACAAAATTTTCGTACTGCAGATTGCCAAGTTTGTGGTCTTGACTGGGCCTGCTGCGGATGAAATTTTGAGCTCCATTTTGCAAGGCTCATGGTCTTTGCTGGGCCTGCCAGTGACAGAATTTTTGTACTGCAGATTGCCAGGTTTGTGGTCTTGACTGGGCCTGCCGCGGATGAAATTTTGGAGCTCCATTCTGTNGGGCCAGCCGCGGATGAAATTTTGGAGCTCCATTCTGTAAGGCTCATGTCCTTGCTGGGCCTGCCAGTGACAGAATTTTCGTGCCAGAGTGCCAGGCTTGTGGTCTTGACTGGGCCTGCCACGGACATATTTTGGAGCTCCATTTTGTTAGGCTCATGGTCTTTGCTGGGCCTGCCTGGGCCTGCCACCGACACAATTTTGGACTTTCAGTTTGCGATTCTTCCGGTCTATGCTGGGCCTGCCGCTGCCATGGACGGAATGTCTTGCTCGTTTTTGAGCTCTCGTGTGCTCAATGAGTATAAGATTCGGTGGTTGTGCTGGCCGCACCGGCTTGCTTTGGTTGTTCTCTTTTGTGCTGTGCCATCTTTCTCCGGAAGTGAGATGATTTGGCTGGATCCCTTGGTTGGGTTGTCTTGGTGCTGCTGCTCATTGTGAAATGAATGGGATCTACACGTCTATGTTTTTTGTAGAAATGAATGTTGTTCCCACGTCCGGAGGGCAGTAGTCTTGTAGACGGATTCACCTTACTGGGCTCGACGCTTCTTCTTTGTGGTGCAGTACGGAGGGGGACTCTGAGCGGCCTTTTTGTTTCACCTGCTGCTTTGCAGTTTTTGTTGTCTCACCGCTTTGTTTCCAGAAGGCACTGTCCTTTTGCGAATTAAGATTTGCTTCTTGTTCCAAGGATTTACTTCCTTCTGTCATTAAGAGCGATCTCTGAGCGAATTGGGGAAAGCCCTGTTTGTGACTTTAGGTAGTCTTTTCTTTCCGTCAGGACATTATGTCCGGAGGCTTGTCAAGTACATAGCTACTAGACTATAGAATTTCTTGACCGTCACTGCTGTCATGGCGCGCACGGCATGGGTTCAAAAAAAAGCCTCTGCTCTGTTCCTCTGCTCTCTTCCTCTACTCTGCTGCTCCAGTCTTTTGCGGCTTTATCTGCTCTCCCACAGCTTGAGATCAGTTGACTGACCATGCCACGAGCTCGATCGGCAGAGACTACAAAAGCAACTCCCAGACGAGCAGGTTGATTTTAAGGTCCAAGACTTCCACTTGCACCTATGTGTCCTCGCCTAGTTGGTTTTCTATCTTTCGTGACCACCATTTATTTCAATTTCATTGTCGCACTTACTCTGCTTAACTCGACAGGTATTGACGTTTAGTTGCGCTCTCCCATATGTGGTGTTCTTTGTCCTCCATCATCAATGTGCACTTACCGACGTATAAACCTTCACATGGGAGCAGCCACATGGGAGCAGCCGTAACTTAGAGTCATAGACAATTTGGGGTCTATTGCGGACAGAGAGGGCGACCGCCCGGACAACGTTTTCGTTCAGCCATGCCGCATGCAGACAAAAAAACAACATGCGTGCTCTCGGTTATGCCTTCTCGCCCTTGATTGGTTTCAATACACGGCTGTCCACCTTTTATGCTCTCTGTGAGTCTGCATGTCGGTATTTGTGTTTGAAACGTTGTTGGTTTCTGCTTTGTTACGGCAGTGAACTCTACTTGGAAACAGCCGTAACATAGTAGCTGCTATATAAGGTGCATGTTCCAGGCTGTTCGCCTTTCAGTTAGCTGAACCCACACGAAACGGATGAAACCCCAGTCGTGTGAATGAAGCAAAAACATTGCGTTTCAATGGCCAGACCAAAGAAAAACGAATTAACAAACGAATTCAACCGTATTACCTCCGCGGTCGAGTGAGTTAATAACGAGAAGACCATTTCGGAGTCAAGTCATTGATTGTGCAGTGGACAAGAAGGCAGGAATTCGGCGCAGAGGTCAGAAACCTTGAAGTATGTGCATGGTATCTTTGAATGTTAAAGAGAAAAAGAGGAAGAGGAAGAGGAAGACGAAGAGGGATACATGCACGAATGATCATGAAGTTCTAGAACCAAATTGTAGTCACCATGGATTGGAATGAGTCATTTTTTTCTGCAAGTCTTCACAGCAGAGGCGCAGCAAGGGTGAAAACTGATTGCTTCAAGTGACCATTCTGCCAACCACGAGGAAAAGGACTGAGTTTGCTGGTTTCATGTTGACGCAAGCTTTGATCTCTTTCTTGCCTCAGCCTGAAAGCATCCGGAAGAGATTGCAATATCACAATCAAACCTGTGGACTGGAAGACAGAGAAGCAAAGCCACAATACATGGTCCACTCAATTCTGGAGTAGATGATTTGTTTCATTTTCCCTCCTTGTCCTTAGATGTCTTACAGCAGGAAGTGGTGTTCTTCCCTCCATGCAAAATCCCGCTTTCTGTGGTACTTCGAAGCTGTAGAAAAAACAGACATAGGGCGACGCAGAGAGTCGCACGTTGAAACTTCAGGGCAAGGGTTCTAGTGATGCAAAAAAGGTGATGCAGAAAACCAGTTGCAACTTGTTCTGAATCGTTTTCAACACAACGAAACATGTTTTCAAGATAAATGAGTGATCATGTGTTGGTGTTCCATGAGTGCGAGCATTGGATCATTTCAGATCCAGGTGTTTTTTTTTCAAGTTTTCTAAGGGTGCAAATATATATTTTAGCCTTTGTGCTGTTTGGGTATCCACGAAATCTCCGAAAATCTTTTTGGCTTCAAGTCATGCTGCCAACGTTGGTGAAAAAAAATCCAGCAAAGAATGGCAGCCAAGCAACGCTTGCAGGAACTTTTTGCCAAGCAATTTGGATGCATTTCGTTGACATGGCGATATCGATATCGTCTTGAAGTTTACGGGTTTCGATAACTTCACTAAGATTTGAAAGTCTATTGGCACAATGAACATTCGATCTTTGCGAAAAAAAGAAGACCACAAGATTCCGCCATTGATGAGTTTGATTTAAAGAGTCATAAATCATAAAGTTTCATTTGTATTTACATTCAACTAATTAGTTGTATCATGTTTGCAAAGCTTGCCACAACTGCAATCACAGGTACGACACCAATGGAGATGGCACATTGACAGAAGAGGAAGTGACACCTTTATTTGTTCATCTTGGTATGACCAGAGGCGCTGCAGGAAGATTCACAACTTTTCTGGTTAGAGATCTGCGTTTTCTGAACGAGATATCCGAGGGGGCAACGGTTTGAGTCGTGCTGGTGGGGGGCATTTCTTCCAATTTTGTTTTGACCAAACAGAATTATATTCTGAACATGTTTGTTTTGAGACATGTACCCTGGAAATTAATGGCTGGAACCTAAAAATCACCCAATTGAACAACAAAATAATCACCTTCCATCCACCTCCATTTTAGGGCTCCATGTTAATTTTCGTCCCGCAATCAGTACGTCTTTCGACTCAATGGCAAATGTGTCTTGAGAATCGATTTGTGATGAAAAATAGTAGTGAAATTCGGGTGACCGAAAAGTTTACCTGCAAAAAACCTACAGGTAGATGAATCTCATGTTTTCTATGTGTATTTTAGTTTTATTTTGTTGCTATTGCACGCATTTTTGCAAAGGTGCTTTTTCCGTTTAGGCAAAAAGGAGGGACCTCGGTATGCTCCGCTGGTGTGTTTTTTGGACTAAAGAGTCGAACTTTTCACCTGATCATCTCCAACCTTCAAGTCAGCTAAAGCAGGGTTTGATCAGGGGTTGGTCATCAAATGGGACCCATTTTTTTGGGGGATCAATCTTAATTCGAATCTATGGTAGTTTTGAGGGGCAAATGCCCATTAGATAAAAATCATCAAGTTTTGGTTGGTGTCATTTATCATGAACCCTGTTGATGGTGAAACGCCGGAAAGCTCCAAGCCAATTCTTTGCCTGAGAGGTCAGCTGAAAAGACTTTTGAAGGACTTTGACAAGAACAAGGTCCGGGCAAAAAACATCTTTTGCAGGTTGAGGAAAAAACACATCTTATTTATACCCTCCCTGAAACTAACATTTCCACCCCTGAAAAATGGATGGTTGGAAGACTAGGCCTTCCTTTTGGGGCCCGGCCTATTTTCAAGGGGCTATGCAACTTTTAGGGCTTTTGGAGGGGTTCCTAATTTAGAGGCATATGCATCATGTATTACACATATACCATATGTATATTTGTATTACATGCTCTTACACTCGCAAACTTTTGATGCAGAAAATTGCAGATCTTAAAGATGTTAAGGGTTATATCGAATGTTATGATCTTTGATTTTTTGATGCTGAGAGATTTTTTTCTTCCTTTCGAAATCAATCGGAAATTTGGGGAAGCTGAATCTACTTCACAAAGCACAATGTGGAGAGTCTGTTTTTTCCTGGCGCAAAACCGTCCCACCCCCCAAAAGGGGAGATTTTCTTTTTTAAAGATGTAGAATCCAGGGGTGAAAAACGGGTGTGCGTTGGGGATTGCCAAAACCCTGTAACAGTGGGGAAATAATCTATTCATTTGTATGAAGGGAACCCGTTTTTAACCTTCATTAAAAACCACCTGAAATCATAAAAACACCTCAAGCATGTTCTGATTATCCATCCGTTTTTTTTTTGGCAGTTTTTGCTGATGATCCCAATGGATTTCCATTGAACTCGGTTGAGGCAATGGATTCTTATTGGCAATTTTTAGGCAATTTCTTCGGGAATATGAAAGATGCATCCGAGTTTTCACTGAAGATCCCGGAAATGAATTGTTTGCAACGTTTTGTCACGTTGAATTTGCAGATATGCGTAACGGAAATCTGGAATCAGAGTTTTTTGGAACTTCATGCCTTTGAAGTCGTGATCAACTTTCGCCCCCCACATTTGTCCCAACATGAGCAGTGTTCAAAACCCTGGTTGGTTGTTTTATATACAGGATTATACTACCCACTTATATGGGGATTGTAATTTTTTCCAAGATAAGGATCCCGAGGTTCACCTGAACCAATCAGGATTTCATGGTTCATGTCAGCCAAGGGTTTTGTTGCTGCTCAACATGAAGGAAGCCATGAAGGAAAGCCGGCTTTTGTGAAGCTGCCAGGATGGGATTATTCAGATTCATGAATTTCTAGCCTGGCTCACTGCAGAGAAACCTCAAGTGCAGATTTGCAAAAATCCTTGGAATGGCTACTTGGTGGAAAACAAGTAGTGGCGAAAAAGAAGTATCTCCGTGTTTTTTTTTGGCAGCCCCAAAAAAAGCAGTGTTTTTAAGGGCAAAAACGGAAGAATATTTTTTTTTGGATGCATTTTTCTGGTTTGGCATGGGGGAGACTTTGAGATTGGACATTCCCAAGGATGGACTTCTGAAATTGACAAACTTAGTCTCGCCGCTACAAAGGTCTTCACGTTTGTTTTCCTGCCAGAAATCAACTGATTCTGCAAAGCTTGTTGCAATGTTTTTGTTTGGGTCCTTTCATGACACGGCAGCTGGCCCCCGAAAAAAAAGGATGTCTTTAGTGAAAGACGAACCAAACCACCAAAAAACTGAATTGTTTCTGACGAAAGCCTTTCTTTGACCCCCACAAAGTCTTTCTTGCAGGGCAAACTGAGCCAAACAAGGCTTTAAGCTGTTTCAAATACTCCAGCAATCTAACATGACAATGGAAAATCCTGCTATTTTTTCCGATGCGAAATACATCTATCGATTCCTAGTGGGTATTTTGTTCTTTTTGCTAAGAAAAATATCACCTCAAGTTCTTCAAGCTAATCCTTTAATGCCGAAGCCTGACTCAAAGATGTAGTAGGGAATTGATTGCGTGCTGACTGTTCATGATTGCCCCATCATTCTGCAGTCTTTGATGATCAGGGTGTAAGATTCCCCTGTGTATGACAGGTGCAGCATTTTTTTTTCCCTTGTTTCAGACTACGCAACTGGAGTTGGAACTTGGAAATCTTTACACCTTTTGGCCCTAGGTTTTGGGAGGTCTTGTTTCTAGCGGGGCTCCGTTTGGGCGTTGTGTTTGTCAGGTAAAGATATCAACACCACGTTTTCCGTGCGGATTTTGAACACCTCGGATCGCGTGGGCAAGAAGTTCTATTTCCACTTCAAGAAATGTCTCTTGTTTGAAGATGCGAAAAATCATGCGAATCTAAGGGGCAAAAAACCACCTCCAAAACCCCAACCCTCACAGGAAATTGCCATTGGCTTGTCCCTTTATGATTCCCCTTAAAGGGTGCAGCTTGGGGGATTCTAAGATTGAGTCCGAAGGCAGCGGAAGGGGAAGTTTTGGGATGGCAAATCCATCCGAAAAAAATTAACAGCCAATTTTGACTGGATGTTTTGGGGCAAACAAGGTTACCATTTTTCGTGAATTTTCATGATTTTTGGAATCCTTCACTTCACTGAAAAATATGCCAACTTGAATTTGTGTTCTTCTCCACAAGCGTTACAAAGTCCTAGAGGGCTTTGTCAGCAACAAAGAATTCGTGAGTGCCAGCAATTCTTCGTGCCTCACATGTGTAGTTTCGAGTTAATGGACTCGGGTGGTATGTTTGGGGGTTTAAAAGACCCTCACAATTAAGATAGCAGATGGGATTCCCATTCTCCACTTCCACATGTGTCTTTTTTGATTGCCTTCACTGCAACTAAGAGCTTGCCCCTGAAAATCAATGGTTGGAAGATGAATGTTGTTTGGGGATGGCCCATTTCTATGTTAGTTTCAAGGAGGGAAAAAAACAGATGCATCACACATCATGGCATCCTGGAAATCTAAGGGTACCCCCAATGCCACCCCCCTCAGGAAACAACGCCTAAAATAAGGCCTTAGCTATGATTGAGAGAAAAATTAGGTTATGAAGACAACAGATACAAACCTTTTATATGATATTTTTTGAAAATTTTCACCCCAAACGATCCCTGCAAAAATGGAATCCAATTTGACTTGCGCATGTTTTTCAAATGGGTGGCTTAAGGGTTCAAACCACCAACTAGAAATCAATAGAATTCACCGTATTCACCCCAAAAAAGAAACTTCACCTGAAACATGACTCCTATTTCGACATGATATTTTGCGACCGGTTCAAGGTGAAAACATGGCCTTCCCTCAAGGGGATCCTGCTGTTTTCACGGTGGGTCCCGGACAAGAAATGGAGGAGACGGTGATAATGACTGTGGAGAAGGCTGGCAAGCTGTTGAGCCATCTAGTTGAAAAATATGAAGCAACACGGGTTTAATCTTCTCAAATTCTTGGCGAACCTGAGGTACTGTAAATCTTTCAGTGGAGACTCTCAAGATTAGATTAGTAGTGATGCTTTTGCCCAAAAAAGCTCTCAACTTTGTTTGTATACTAAGCAGTAAAACACCAGGATTTTGGGGTTTCTAGTTTTGAGATACACCAAAAAAAAGGACCCCCTCCAGCCTCCAGGAATCTGTATTGAAAAACCAATTACCCTCCCTGAAACTAACAGCTTGCCCCTGAAAATGGATGGTTGGAATACAAGATTTCTTTTGGGGCAAAAGGCCTATTTTCAGGGGCAAAACTGCTGTTAGTTTCAGGGAGGGTATAGTGTTCGGTGGGACTGGAAGTTTAGGACTGCATTCTGTTTTAAAGCATGGCTAAAGGGAAGTCATTTGGTTCTTTTTGAGGTCGGTGGTAATGGTGCTCTGATTCGCATATTCTCATCTTGTGGCATGAGTACCATCGTTCTGGTCATTTTCTTTCGGCTTTGATGTGAGAAGATTTCGTTTTTAGGCTCCCAAAATCGGAGCAATTTTACACTAGCGTTTCATTGTTTCCAAAGGTTGACATGATGTTCTTCTTTTGAGAAACGCACGAATCCACCACAAACACAAACGAACCCAAACAAGGTCAGTCAGTGCACTTATAGATTCTGAAGATCTCCCGGATGTTGGAAAAAGCATCAGCCTGGAAAACAACTTGCTGGTTAATTTCCGTTTACCCCTAAAAACAACCATCCAGTTGCCTAACAAAAATGGTATTTTCCTATTGTTTTTCCAGGAGCTTCGTTTTCTGTGTTGGGTCTTTTTCCAGGTTCCCTTCAGCTATGCCATGCCTTCGTGGACCGCGCGGTCCGCTTTTACGGGCATCGAAGATGATGTCAGCAATGCTTTTGAGCCTTGGATCGGGACTGAAATCGGCCGAGGCAACCGTGCAACCGGCATGAAAACCACCTTGCAAAACGAAGGAATATCACCCTGGGAAAATGATATGGTTGGAAGATGATGATACTTTCCCGGAATGTAAAATGTGCGATCCCTTTTTTGGGGGACGTGTGAATTTTCGTGGGGTGTGCCTGTATTTTTTTAAAGAAGTGGTTTCAGTTTCAATGTCAATTGATTTAGTTTCAGATTGGTGGTTTACTCTTGGCAGATTTTTTGGGTTGACCCAACAGCCAACCCAAAAACCAACCCATGTGACCCAGAAAGCCATTTTTGTAGAAAGCAGCAATCACTGTTTTCAATAAACCTGAAATCCTTAAAATCGAAGTAGAAGGACCTCTAAAATTTGGAACTGCATCCACTTTTTGTCTGTCTTTTTTGGGGTTCCAATGTTTTTCCGATAATTTTTGACAAATCGCTGAGGTTGATCCTGACTTTCCTCACGATGACAGTAGCGTTGGCACTTCTCAAACAGACTTCCGATGTGTCAAAGGCGATCTTTGGATGCGTGCTCGCATGCGACTAGGCTTAAGCGACAAAGCTTTGATTTCCAGGAGATCTTAATGAAATGGGACCCATGTAGGGGAGGGGGATCAAAAGAGTGCTTAAATCTTATGGTAACTCTGGAGGGATTTCAGAATTTCATGAAAAAAAAGCGTTATTCTTTGGGTTGGTAAAACACATGTTTTTCGTGGTGGCGATCAGAGATCCGGCGGGTTTCAGATATCTCAACTGGCTAACCGGTGTAAAAAAATCTGAACCCCAGGTGTTTCACACATAGACTGCGAGTTCATGGATTTGATCATGGTGAAATAAAAATCGACATGGAAAGCTTGAAAGTTGAGTTGAATTTGGCCTTGATTTCCTTTCTTCGTTCTTGTTTCTTGTAGCAGATTGCATTTAAGAGAAGACCTCAGAGATCAAAATCCGTGAGAACTATCAAAAGCATTCAGAAAAAACAACATCATCATCATATTTCTTCCATTTTCCTCTTTTTTCCTTAAGAAAAAAAAACCAACCAAGGAAAAAAACCCCAAAGGGGGGAGGAATCGGAACTGCTTCCTTTTCGTCCCAGGTTCGGCGATCCTTCAGAGGCTACTCTTTTTGATCAAGTGCGACCACAAGATATCGACCAGGGAGGCGGTTTGTCCGTTTTTTTGTCCCTTTTTTGTTGGTTGGGACAGAAGACAAAAATTTGTAACCCCTCAATTTTTGACATGGAACCTAAGAATGATGGTGTTTTTTTTCTAAGTGAACGGTTCATCTCCTAACTCCAAGGGAGCTGATTTTCAGGAGAGGGGTGTACTGTACTTAAAAAAAGATTGAAAGGAGGTTTGAAGGGTTTGGTCTCTTGAACGTTCGGCAAACTAAACAAGTTTCAATCAACCCCACCCCA
>DF245350.1:5128-18462 GCA_000507305.1 Breviolum minutum Mf 1.05b.01 | reverse complement strand
ACAAAAAAAAGCCTTGCCCATTCTACAATGGTAAATCACCATTTGGGAGAATATTTTTGGAACTTTGTCCAGTCGCCATCCACAAACAACTTACGCAAATCCAAGATAAAAAATGGTGGTTGGATTTCCACGGTAGATAGTTCATAAAAGCTCAATCCAAGGTGCGGTGATGGATTCAGAATTTGGAGATGGTTCAACTTCCACAATGACATGGGGACATGTCAACTTTTTGTTGGCAAGGATGATTAAAAACCATCTCCATATTGACCCAAGAGGAACCCCATATGCTCCATGGGACTGGTATATTTTACCTATCTACCATAGATTTAAGCCATTCATGTAATTGTCCCATGGAGCATCTGGGAACATGAAAAGTATGGCGAACCAGGAGATTGCATTCACCAGGGAACTCACGCCTCAAGAACTTGTAAAACAGACTGAAATATTTCTAGGTTTGGGTGGTTGTCAAATGAGCAATGAAACAAAGGTCACTGGTTGTTACAGTTTATATACCTGATATCTTCCAAGTGTGAAAAACGGGTGCCTGTTCACCAAAAACCCCGCCAAAAGGCAGAAATTTTACATCTCTAGAAGATGCAGGTATATATTTGATATATTTGTGATGAAATACTACCCAGATTTATAGGGTTTGTAAAGAGCCATTGGAAATGTTTCAATAAATCAGCCAGTACAATGGACTTCCGAATACATCAAGTCAAAGTATTCAAAAAACACTTTCATTGGACTAGGTATACAAACAAGTCCCTGTGCTAGAAACTGGTGTGGTGCTTTCCCAAACAGGTACCTTTCGCAACATATCATACCTAAATTGGGGCATTAATGGAGGATCACTTAGCCAATGGCCATCATCTACACAAACTTTTCAGGATTACATATTGAGTACGGCAATATCTATCAGTTTAAACTTTTTATTGCATGGTCCGAAATGGCATAAGTGGAGGAGGGTGCCATTTTGCTGTGCCACCAATCTTGCAATACATACTGCCCATACATTTGGAGGTTTCTGAAAGACTGCGAATAGGATCCATGTATGGTATAATTCACCTACATTTACATAGAAAATATCTACCCGCCATGGATGATTACCTACGTTTACAAGGTTTCCATGATAGGATCCATAGAAAATATATATATACCCGCTAATTGATAAGTGATTATAACATTTATAGCTCCATTTAGAACTGGTAAGGGGCAGACCTTTGTATATTTACCTACATTTACGTAGAAAATTCCAACCTTTCGTCCGTAGATCGGTAGATATACCGATATACCTCGTCCCATGGGGAGATCCGTTCCATTTGATGGTCCCATTGCCCAGGCTTCACTAGAGACAGGCCTTTGTCAGGTCGCTGACTGCGGGGTTTTTTCGAAAGGTGAAAAAATGACAACTGGATTGGGAAACCAGCAAGTACCTTCAGTTTCCATATGGGTGTTTCCAAAATTTGGGGTATACCAAAATGGATGGTGAAAATAGGGGAAAACCCTATTAAAATGGATGATTTGGGGGTACCACTATTTTCGGAAACATCCATATATATATATATACATACACCCCCGAAGTTTCACGACATCGCCCCTGAAATCCATGATGGTTGGAAGCCTATCCTTTCCTTTTTTGGGATCGTGCTTGGTGAAGAGCAAATGAGGAATAGATGACCAACTTCCCTACGAAATGACGAGCAAATGAGCAACAAGGTCGGGGGTTGAGCACCAACCAGATATGATGTATATTATACATATACTATAGATATATATGTTGTAACCTTTTTATGCAAGACGGGCCCCTACTAGTTATAAGAAAGTGGAGCCATGGGCCCCCTACAAATGGCCTTGGAAATGGGCCACTAGGGTTAGAACGTGTATGAACGGAGCTAGATCTTGTACAGGCTTGTGTCCTTAAGGCAGGATTTGTGAGTCATTCCCCACGAGGCATAGTCATGAGTACTATTTATCAAAACGATACAGCCAATGAATTTGAGATGTTGATTCTTGTAGTTCACCCAGAAGTTGTTTTGTTGTGATATAGCCGCAGCCCTTCCATAACGGAGAGTATGCTCTTGAATGGAAGGCAGAAAATTATCCACTGGAAAAGAACCGATTATTTTAATGAAGGACTCGCATATTTTGGATTTTCCGTGTGAGTTGAATTTTTTCTAGGTGCCGTAGTAAAGCCCAAAAAATACAAATGCTTAATTTAGCCTATTTTCCAAGATGTTCATCTTCATCCCGCCAGGGAAAGATGGCCATTATAGTTGACAGGTTTTTCAAAGAATGGCTTGAAACTTCCAACGTGAAGGAAATTACAAGAAGGATACCTGGGTGGTGGTTTCAAATCTGTTTTGTTCGCCCCTATTTTGGGAAGATTTCCAATTTCACTCATATTTTTTTAGATGGGTGGGTTCAAGCAGCAACTCGAAGCCATTGGTGCAACTGACCTTCGTGGGTGTGATGGCTCTATCAAAGAGCTTTTGGAAAAGATGTCCATTTCGCAGTTGCGCACTTTCTTGTCTGACTGGGGGTTTGGCATCAGGGGCAAGCATTACCAAGGCAGAGTTGATTGAAAACATCGATGCTCTCTCGAAAATTAGCAGTGAGTTGAAACCCCTCCCAGAAGCACAGGGGGTGGGCTTTCGGTGGTGTGGCGGACCACGATTCCCCCAGCGGGCGTGCGTGGAGCGCACGACGGTAGCTCGCGAAGGAGGGGCGAGCCGCACTGAGGCAGTACTGGGCAACCTATAGTTTTGAGACCCGGGGCCAGGGCCTTTTTAGGGAGCGGGTTTGTGGCATACTGACCGTGCTTGGCGGGTGATGCGTTGCCAGGCTTCGCAGGGGTTCTGAATGTCTGCGTTGCCTTCCCACGACCGCCCCGCGGGGGGGGTCAAAAACCCTGGGGGCACCGACCCTTTGGTGCATTCATGATGTGCATCCATGGTTTATACGGAAGGGTGCGCGGATTGCTGGGACTGGAAGGCGACCCTTTCCTGTTGTGGAAATGCCTATTTTCAGGGGGGAGCTGTGAAACTTCGGGGGTGTATAACTTGGGAAGCATGAACATGAGACTGTTGGAAGATAAGGTCATAGCATAGCGACCCAAAGACATCACTGCTGTATATGGGGGTTTCTGAAAATGGTGGTACCCCCAAATCATCCATTTTAATGGGGTTTTCCATTATAAACCATCCATTTTGGGGGTTTTCCCCCTATTTTTGGAAACACCCATATAAAGATAAAAGGTGGTGCGGTTTTAGTTTTCAAATCCCCAAACAGATCTGTTCAAGTTTGTGAAACCCAAAGCCATTTTCCATAGGATCCATGGGACTGGTATGTTTACCTACATTTCGTTAATGTTTTACGGTAAATGTAGGTAAATATACCAATGATATATGGATCCTATGGGTATGTGTTGGTTTCTACTAAATTTCATGTTCACCACTGTTTGTTGGCTCATACTTAGTAGATTTTTGGTTTGTTTACACATTAGGTATAAAATGGCGTAATATACCAATTTTTGTGTTTAGTGGTCACTAAATTGGTTGTTTGGAAGATTCCCGTTTTATGACTCATAGCCTCACTAAAAAAAACTAGCATAGGCCCTGATAAATGGTAGTTTGGAGACTATTTTCCTTTTGGGAAAACCTATTTTCAGGGGATATGTTAGTGTTAGGGAGTGTTGTTGTTTTCCTTGGTGTTCCCTTTTATAAATTGCCTTGCAACTAGGGTCATAACCCTTTTAAGTGGAGTTATAACCCCATTTATAACTGGTAGGGGGCTCAGTTTTCGTAGGATTGGTATGTTTACTTACTAATTTACCATAGAAATCAACTATTCATATAGATATTGGGACATGCCAAAACCTGGACATCCAAATAAAGCACATCATACTGGAGCCTTATTGGCTGAGTTGTATGGTGAATGCACCTTCTAAGGCCGAAAATTAGACCCTTACCTTAAGGTCAAAATAGATGGCACAAATCCTAAAACGGAGAGGTTATCAAAGGGTCAATATAGACTGATATGTAGGGACTGTGCCATGTACTTGTCAAGCACTGTATTTCTGCCGGTGTGGTACATTAGGGAGGGATAGACCAGTCTTATATTTAACAGGATTCTTAAGGGAGTGGTGGTGATTCCCCTAATCCTCCCCTAAGGTTCCCCAATCTTTTGTAGGAATTCCTTAGGGTTCCCCAGTTAACTCCCTCCCCTTGAACAGCCCCCCCGGGTGCCAGGAACAACTTTGGAGCTTCCCTGTTGGTTTAAACTTTCGCCTCGTTCTCACAGGTGCTGTTTGGGCTAAGGATCGTTGAAAAAATGATTTAGATTAAACGTTAATATCAATAATGATAATAATTATTATACCATAATGAATAGAGAGGATAGAGGAAACAAACTAACCAGACATTATTTCTAGTTCGCTGGGTTGACCGACATCCGAGCAATGATTAAAAAGAGACCCTGGTGGTTGTTTAGGGTATTTTTTTGGTGGATGAAATACTACCCAATAAGATAGGGATTATGATAAACTATCCGATTTAGGGTATTTTTCGGATTGGGGGATGAAATACTACGCAGGTATGTGGTTTTTATTTAAAAACCATGAAGTAAGGATCCCTAGTAAACAACCAGGATTCAATGGAATGTCATAAAGTTTTTTTACATTCGATGTGGGTTAAAATTTTCCGTTGCCATGTCTTGAGCGTCGTCTTGGAGCCTTGAGTTGAGATTTCTTCGGGGATTTTTTTCACGGCAAATGTTTCCCTGTTTCGAAATGATCCGACCAGTTGACCCTGGGAATATATATATATATATATATATGTACTTGCTGTATATAGGGGATGAAATACCAGACAGTTATAAATCATTGCTACCAAGTAGGTATTATGTCACAAGCCGGCCATGAAATAAGGATCATGGCATGAACCAAATCAGTTTTTACTGGAATGTGAGCCAAGGGTTTTGAATGCTGCCCAAGTGGTTGGTGATTTTGTGTAAATCTCCAGCAAAATGGTGTGTTTTTGGCATCAACAAGGGCCGCGATGGATTCTCCCTTGAAAGGTCTTCAACTACGATCTTCGGATGCTTGCCTTTCCGGTATACCAAAATTAAAAGGTGGTTGGAGATCGCATTTTTCAAAGTATGATCCATATTGAAAGAGGCTCAAGCAATGATCATATTTGTTAGTTTTCAAGGTTCTTGCCAGTTAATTGTTCATGTTTTCCTTTCAACCACCCGAAGAATCATGGGATCTCAAAACTGGTGGGGACTGGAGATTCACAAGAACCCTTGCCAAAAACAGAGTCAAACCCCTCTTTTTCGGAGGGTACCAGCTGATTCTTAGGAACGCAGTGGGTTTTCCTTCTTTCGGGAACTTTGTGGGGGGCCATTTGTATCGCTACGTTTCTTACCAAACTGAAGATGGGAAACCCCGAAACCCAGGATGCCAGTGGGTGTGTTATTCGGGATCCTCGCCTAAAAATGTAACATGTAGTCCGAACTAGCCACCTGGGTAGGCAGACAACGGAAAAAAATAACGTTTAAAAGTTCAACCCCAGAAATTTAACGTAGATACCAAACATGGCCATATTTAAAAGGAGATGTTCCAAACCATCATTTTGGGTATCCAGGTATCCAGCTGTTAGTTTTCAGGGGTGTAAACCCGCAGATCAGATTTCGAACTGCCTCGAAAACAATTTGATTTTAATTCCATCAACTTTACCCATAAAACCAGCCTGCCCGTTGCCTGAAAAATTTGGCTTCAATAAGCCATGAAGTCTGGGAGAAATTTCTTCAGGGGGGGTTAACAAAATACACTGACACCTTCTTGAAGTCTTGAAGATTCTAAGTATGCACCCCTTTGATGACCCTTTTGCTTTGGTTGCTGTTGGAGTTTGCAACGATCTGAGTTTCTAAAAAAGGTTTACCATCCAAAAATCGGAAAAAAAAAACAACATTCACAGGCTTTCAAGTAATAAAGAGAACATCATCTACAAAAAAAAGGCTACAATTTGAGCCAGGAGTGACGAGGATTCCATCCAAAAAAACCAGTGAGGTGCCGGCTGTGCCGCGCCCCCTGAGCCGATGCAGATCGGCGCGCACACGCGCCACTGCCTCCCAGATTTTTTGCGTGATTTCTGATTCTGATGACGAGTGGTGCTATCAGTGCATGATTGGCACGGTGGTCCAAGCAACATTTTTTGCTCCGCTTCAACTGCTGTTTGAGATCTAGCAGTGGCACCTGTACTGAGCTGTCGTCTTGGTGTAGGTACTGTTTACGCAGGGCTGGGGCTCCTTTTCCACGAAATGTAGGTACTGCAACCGTCTTCCCTTTTTTGTAGTTGATAGTGAGCCCGTTCTTCTTGAAAATGTGCTGGATGGCTTGGAGATGGACATCCCTTTGGGAATTTTAACCATCGTCCAGGGGGCGCGGTCATTTTTTGGTACGGAATCCCAAAAAACCTTCACTTACTAGTACCACTGTTACAAGATAAGCCCCTACCACCTGTAAATGGGGTTATAAGTCATACCTACCCCCTTTGAGAAGGGTTAGAGCCCACAACGAAATCCCAGCAAAGGTGCAAAACACTGAATTTCCTGTCATGGTGCTCGTGGTGCTTGTTTGGATGTTACAAGATGCTACCAGCTGCAAACTACCCGTTACAAATGGGGTTACAACCCCAATTTTTGACCTTATAGATAGGTAACCAGGGTTCTAGCCCCTATACGGTGAGTTCATAACCCTACTTATAACTGGTAGTTGCCCGACTTGTACGGTGTTACTTGTACGTGTCAATGTACAAGAATCTGCCTCCCCAGATGTATGGAAATGTCATTTTGGATTTGGATCCAAAAATGAAAAAAATCCCACATTCTTTGCAAGATATAAAGTTGATGGACAAAATCCTGCATCAGTTGAGGTTGATAGATTTGATAGTTTATCGGAATTATTTACAGGGTTTTTTATACAAATCCCAGGTGGTGATCGCTGGATTTCTGGTTGCCATCAACAGTATGTATTCTATTCCAATAGAAGTGAACTGACGACTTTCTTGGGGGAGGTGTTGACCTTCCATTGCCCGAGGGGTCGAAATCCAACTTTGCTTGGAACCCTAAATTCTAGACATTCTTGGCCCAGGAACCCCAAGTGAGCAAAGACAAAAAAACCTGTTTGTTTAGTTAGGTGTATACAGGGGATGAAATACTACCCAGTTATGTGTGGGGATTATGATAAACCATGAGGTAAGGATCCTTTTTCCCCCTTCCGGTATTTCATGGAAAGTGAGGCCGGCGTTTTTTTTTTCGTGGCTCGAGTAAATCTAAACCAACGGAACGACCACATCGGCTTTCGCCCTTCAACACACCGAGGATAAGTTGCGGATCATTCAGGCGACAGGCAGAATAGTCAGAGACAGAGACAATGGGCCCCGGTGGAAAAGTTGTTTTTAGGCAAAAACATGGGGCAAAGCCGTTCTAGAACTACTGTTGATGGTTCAGAAATCCGGCTAACCACCTGGGATTTGTGGTGCAGGAGTTCTGAACCATCAACAGTAGGACCTATGGGTGATGTTTTTTTTGTGTTTTTACAGTGAACAATTGGAAGATGTGAAGAATTTGGGTCAGTTGTTTTCATGAATCAGAAGCAAATGATGCCAATTCACATCCAGCACTATTGATATAGATGGTTCTGTAGGGTTTGCGAAAATCTCTCGTGAAATGCGATACGATTTGAGGGGCAATGCTTTAAAGGGGTTGAATTTCATGAGTTTGGATGTGGTTGCTTCTTGGGTGAAATCTTACTTTTTACCACAGGATGTATCACTATTTGCAAAAAAGAAGTGAGATTTCACCACGAGATTCAAGAAAAATCGGCTATATGAGGGTTTCCTAAAATGATGGTACCCCCAAATCATCCATTTTAATACGGTTTTCCATTATAAACCATCCATTTTGGGGTACCACCATTTAAGGAAACACGCATATAAGCTACACAAAATTCATTTGTGGAACATGGAGCCATTCACTCATGACATCATGGCTTCTCAACCTACCCCCCCCCCCCGGACCTACCGCCCCTAGAAGTAAGGGTTGTTTTAAGGGCCTTATTTAAGGGAAACCAATAGTTAACAAATTAAGCCCTTAATAAAGCCTTGTTTCTGGGCCGGTTATGTTAGGGCGGGTTTTTTTGTGATGTTCAAGTCTTATTTTGGATGGTTGACCGTTGTTCGAATTTGTGGGGATCTATGAAATAACCCGGGAATCCATAGCGAATGTTTTCATTTTTTTTGGTTCATGGCTTAAGCGATGTGTGAAAAGTTGTTACGTTGACATGTAGATAAGAAATCAAAATCACAGCCCCAAACAAAAGGTCACGTTTTGACAACTGCAAAAAGTGGAAGAAAAAAAACGAAACGATTTTTGTCTTCGGGTTCTCAGAGCCATCAACAGTATCCAATCCATGTGGATTGTTTTTGTTTACTCATGTTTGAGGACTAGATTCCCATGCTTTTGAGGGTTGTGGCACAAAAAAAAACGGGACAAAATCCTATTTCAGTGACCAGGATTTGATTTTCTCCATGGGATCCGTTTCGCAGAGGCCGTTTCTTGCTCCGATTCACGCACCGATTTTTGAGAGTTTATGAGTGAAGAAAAAACTGACATCAAAAAAAAACACCAAAGAATTCACACTCGCAAGTTTCAAGTTGCTTACAAATTTGAATCACCTACAGATTTGTAGCACCACTTTGAAAGCCCATCTTTCATCTGATGATTTGTGGTTTTACATAGCATTTTTAGGAATCTTCGCCCCGAAACCAAGGGGAAGATTTCCAAGTCAAGTACGATTTTGATCAATCGTGTTCGGCAAATGAATGATTGTGAGCCTAGCGAAACTGGCAACCTAAAAAGACTCTGCAATTCTGAAATCTATCTGAAAAAACATCATTTTCCAATAGAGAATCTCATAAACACTCAGTCATGTTGAATCAAAAAGTTTCTTGTATTTCCAATCTGTGGCCTTTTTTGTTGTGGGGCATTTCCTTACTACCCCCCCCCTTTTTCTGCGGTGCTGACCACCCGCCCCCGGTACAATTAGACAAGGCATCCAGGGCGCTGCCTAGGGAGGAAGCTGCCATGAACGGTTCAGGGGTCGATGAGCGGCTCATTGATTCAACGGCACTGGGGGAGGAATGGCAAGATGTATCTTGGCTTTGAAGTTATCGAAGTGTTGGGGGAAATGATCCAATTTAATGTACCAAACTTGATTCCTTTCTATGTACCTCGGATTTTTGGGGGAAATGATGCAATTTGACGAGCATATTTTTCAAATGGGTGGGAAAAAACCACCGACGAGTTATCGAATGGTCGAATGGGAATTGTTCAGGGGGCCGAATCCTTCTTCCAATGCCCTCGTTTCCGCCCGGGAAAATAGCCGGCCTTATGGAATTCTTGAAGGGATCATGGTGGTTAATGACCCATGCTAGGATGTCCCGCTGGAAATGTTGTAAAAGGTTGGGATCAGCGGGTAGTAACCCCTACCCCAAACGCTAAGTGGGTTATGAAGCCATTGACGAACGATGGATTAAGGCCGGCGATTTCCGAAGGGGGGAAATTCACGGTGGGCGTTGCCCTTAGATTCCCATCATGTCAAGCTCAGCTTGAAAATCCCATGACGGATCCGTTCATGGGAATTCTTCACAAAGTGGGCCCCCTTTTTTTACGATCGTTAGGAGTTACAACACCTATAAATCTCCTTATTCAATGGGTAAGTGGGGTGAAAAATGACCCCTACTTGATAGGGGTGTGTTAATAACTCCATTGAAAACCTAAGGGCCCAATCTTGCATTTTTGAATATATGGAAAATGTGAGTTATCACCTTTAAGGAGTAGAATAAGTGTGTATCACTAGTGTAACTGCCACATACGGCTTCTATCTTTTGCATATAGTGGAATATCTAGGATACTTCAGGGGGTGCTTTCGTGCCATGTTCCCTTGGATACATGTTTTAAAAAAAAATCAACCATTCATATGTATTAACGTGAATCTACCCAAATCGCCTGAGGGAATACGGGACTCCCATCACCTAGAACAAATCTCAGATTTTAAGGCGTTGACCTTTACCGTTGGTTGAACTTGGAACGTCGTCGTCACTCACCTTGGCGTCTTCGGTCCAAGGTGTGCTTCAGCATCGGCAAGACGCCCATTTTGAAAAACATCACGGGCATCGCTTCGCCGGGACGTCTGACGGGAGTCATGGGTCCGAGTGGCTCGGGGAAGACCACGTGCCTTGGAGGATGCCGTGGAGGGATGGATATCGGGCCCCTAAAAATTGACAGGTAGGTATTAACCCTTGGTGATGGTGTAGGGTGGAAACTCCTATTTTTGTTAGGGTTGTTTTCCAGGTGATGGATAGGCAAACCTGGCTGATGGATATCAGAGCTCCATCATTACATATTTACATGTGAACATGTGCACGTCGATTTGTTTTTTTTCAAAGGTTCGGTTAAATGCGGGGGTAAATACATCAGTGGACCCTGACAAAAAATAGCTAGTCAGCTAGTTGTAGTTATGTAAATGTGAACAAGCCATGCTAAGGATCCTGTGACCAAAGGAATTCATAGTTAATATCACTGGTCGGCGGCGCCTTTAACATGTTGCACACTGCATTTGCAGACTAAGACCCATAGGATCCATGCACGGTGTGTTTGCCTACATGAATTCTCACTTTTCATGGGGTAGATTAGTAGGTAAAATTAGTTTTTCTGGAACAAGGTGGGCCCTTACCAGTTACAAGTAGGGCCACATACTGTTGATGGAAGAAATCCTGCACCAGTTGAGGTTGGTAGTTTATCCCATTATTTACAGGGCTTTATGCATCCCAGGTGGTTAGCTGAATTTCTGAACCATCAACAGTACCTCCATTTATAACGGTGAAACACCTCCAGGCAAAGCCCATTTTTTTTCGTCCAAAAAAATCGGCTCCAAAAAACCCCTGGCCGGTAGGGCCCCTAGAGTCCGACCCCCCACCAACGACTTGGAGGGAAAAGTTTTGGTGATGTGTATGGTGATGGGGACCCCCAAAAAAAGGGGAAGTGGAACCAACAAACTTTGGAATTTGGAAGCATATTTACTGGTTGGTGGCAACTCAAATATTTTTTATGTTCACCTGTTTATTTGGGGAAGCTTCTCATTTTGACTCATATTGTTCAAAGGGGTTTGAAACCACCAACTAGTTTAAGTTTTGTTGCAAGTATCACTATAGCAGGTGGTGGGTGTTCAAAGAGTTTCAAAGGTTTTGCTCGTGGAATTTTTTGATCCCAAATGGTTGGAGAGACGATCCAGGGTTTGTTGAAACCACAAACTGAATCAAGTTCCAGGTTAATGATTTTAGAATAGCCGCGTGTCATCAGATATTTCCTGATTGTAAATAGGATGTGGCATAAGATGTTTGCAATATGATGCACAACTATTATTTTTGTGTCGAGGTTTTCAACATGTCGTGGACTCCTTGTCACCCTATTGTTTTCTAGGTGGTGGTTTCAAATATGTTTGAATGTTCACCCCTGCTTGGGGAAATGATCCAATTTGACGACTGCGCATATTAGTCAGATGGGTGGTTCAACCAGCACCTATAGTTTTTGTTTCGGGGGGTTGGTCATGACATTATTGATTTATCATCGCTTGTAATAGCCACTCAGTGTTGGATACAGGGGATACAAATTCTCTCCTCCAAAAAAAACATGGAAGACCTTTAGGTTCCAGCGGGTTCTCCAGATCCAAAATCACGACTTGGAGGATATGTTAACCTTTGAAAGCCGCTGAGGTTGTTGAATGTTCTTTCAGGGAGACAACGCACAAGTGGCTACTCCAGGACCACTAGCTGGAGTAGAGTTGGTGGTAGAGTTGGTAAATGGTTTAAGGTGTAGGTGTTGAAACTTATAACTGGGTAGGATGTCATCCCCGAAAAATACCCTAAACAACCGCAGGTCCTGTTTTCACTGTTCTTTTGTTTGGGAGATATGTTTTTTGCCTTTTGTTTGGGATAGAAAATTCTTTGGGTTTCTGGATGGCATGGGGTTAAGCACCCAAGTACAGGCGTTTTGGGCAGTTAAGATGTGTATGCTTTAGAAAAAGACAACATCAAATGTTGAAGAAAAAACACACCTTCCCATGACGGATCCATGGGACTTTTTGTATATTTGCCTGCTACTTGATCCCTTAAAAATCAACCATTCATGGATCGGTAAATATACAATCGTCCCATGGATGGTATTGGCTTTACAAAACAAAAGCTACGTAAGCTACTAGGTGGTGGTTTCAAATATTTGGTATTTTCACCCCTACCTGGGGAAATGATCCAATTCGACTCATGCTTTCAAAGGAGTTGAAACCACCACCTAGATAAGTTACATGTTTTCACACGCGTTTTGTTCCGGTCCAAAAACGCCGTAGCCACGCCTCATCTTCCTTGTTGGTCGTTTTCAAGCACCAGGACGGGCTCCAATAAACAAGAAGTACACTTTAGTGGACATGTTTTTGCACGTGGGATGCCGGTCTCTACGTCCTTCTTTCGTGGCAAGACAGCGTTTGTGTTCCAGGCCCAAAGTCGTCGGTGGGATCGTTGGAGGGAAAACGGCCGTTTTTTTTGTCGCGGGGAAAATCAAGGAAACGGCCTTTCAAAGGTTTTTTTTGAAAAAACACCTCCCTTCCCGGTAAGAAAAGTGGATTCTTCGTGCCCAAAATTGTGGTTTTTGAAAAAATTCAAGACAACATGGAGACAACATGGCACCCTGGAATCCAATCCATCCATATTGAAAAGTTGCAATAAAACCATCCATTCAAAATGGATTCATGGTCCAAGACCAGCTTTGGGAGGGTTTTTTGTGATATCTTTTAGCCAGAAAAAGTGGCGCTAACAGCACAGGCGGGTTTTCCCAAAGCCTGGAACCGCCTGTTTGTCAGTAACGACGATTTGTGTGACACAGTTACGATGGTCAGAAGATCAAAGATATACGGCCAAAAAAAAGATTTAACCCAAAAAATCACAAAATCTCACGTCACTGGTGGGAACTGGAGATCCAAAGTCGAACCCTGCGTAATACCCAGGGATTTCAACCAGGAGGGGGTATTTTTTTTGGAATTCTTTTTGTTTTTTTTTGGTATTTTTTTTGTTTTTCTGGCCTTGGGCTTTTGGTTTTTTGGCTTTTGGCTTTTGTCGGCTCTTGGCTTTTGGCCTCTCTTGGCTTTTGGCTTTTGGCTTCTGTTGGCTTTTGGCCTTTGGCCTCTGCTGGCTTTTGGCTTTTGGCTTCTGTTGGCTTTTGTT
>DF245349.1:2456-19202 GCA_000507305.1 Breviolum minutum Mf 1.05b.01 | reverse complement strand
ACAGGTTTTTTTTTTGAATACTGATATGTTTAAATGGTCATGACCATGTATTTTTTTCCGCGAAACACTTGCCAAAGGGTCTTTCTTGTGAGACGTGCCTCGATCTAGCATGGTTTATTTTCCTTGACTTGACGTACGTGGCTTGACTTACTGGACTTTACTTTCTAAACTTGAGCTTACTTGACTTGACTTGAGTTACTTAACTTCCTCACTTGAGAAATGTCCATATTTTGAAAAGGCTGCAATGTTTGTTCCCCAAAAAACATGACGGTTGAATCTCAGGTGAAGTTTCAGTTTGAATGCCTGACTCTCAGGTGAAGTTTCAGTTTGAATGTTTCATTCTTAGGTCAACTTTCAGGTGAACTCACAGGTCAACTCTCCAAAATTATGAGGCTTTGTACTAGCAAGCTGTAAGTTATTTGTTTGCATAACATTCTAAAAAAATAGTCTATTTGATCAAACTGACTATTAGTCAGAGCAGCCACCCTGACTATTAGTCAGATTGAAAATCTAACTAATAGTCAGCTAATAACCTATTGTCTATTTCATAGGATTTAGTCTAACCCGATCTATTGGGTACTACGCCGTTGAGGGAAGGTCCGGCGATTCGTCGTCATGGATCCTACCGAGACGGAGCTTAATGACCTCAATGAGTGTACGACTGGGCGGGGCCAGCAGAGGACGTCAGGACGAAGCTTGGGGAAGCCCTAGGTAACCCCACTCTGATCCGAGGCATCGCCTATGTCAACAAGGATGCTTGGGAGCAAGTATTTAGCGCTGAAAAAGGCTTGGGGCCGGCGACAAGAGATGGATCGCCTAGAGCAGAAAGGGATTTATCACATGTGGAGAGGGGTCGATTGGCTATGGTGCGAAGAGTCTGCTTCCTGAGGCTCCGTGCCAATCCGGACAGCTCTAGTGCAGCCACGGCTCCAACTCCAACAGCCGCAGCTCCTGCCAGAATTGGTTCTCCCACTAGTGCCAGAAAGATAAAACTTTCAGCACTTGTGGATCAAACATTGGAAGCAGAGGTGACACCGTTACCTCAAGCAGAGCTCCAGAAGATGTTTGAGGACTACAAAGCCGCCTATGGGGACTTACCATCGACGGAGACGGAGCCGACTGCAGACCAGGTTGCGGCTGTGAAGCAACTGTGTTGATGTCGGGAGCTAGCCCAGAGCATCCTCGATTGAAAAATTTCAAGTGATCGATTGATTTTTATCCTATTTTCAATTGTCGATTGAAACTTGATTTTTCAATGTTTTTTTCAGGTGTGTAGTTTTCGATTGATTTTTCGCTTGAAAAAATGAAGTTTTTCGATTGAAAATTCGATTGAATTTTCGATTGAATTTTGACAAAGCCTACCAATTTGGGCTGGAAATCTGAGAGATTATTGGCTGGAAAGCCACTTGAAATTTGGCTGGATAGCCACTTGAAATTTGGCTGGGTAGCCAAAACTATGTTTTTCTGCACATGGGTAAGTAAAAGTTGGATGGATAGCCAAAAGTTTGGGCTGGACAGCCCCAGCATGTTGAAATCTTTTTTGGCTCTTCAATTGAACAACATTTACCTGCAGGAATTTCACCATGTCCAAGAAAAGGGGTGGAGCCAGGAGGACACCCTGTGCCTCAAATAGATGATGAGCACCTGTTAGATGTTTGCCTGAGCCATGTGAAGAAGGTTGGTGAGGCACATGAGAGCTTCTGTTGATGCCTTACAGGAAACTTGGTTCCTGTGCTGTTAGAATCAAGCAGGGCAGCCAGCTGATTCAGGTTGCTTCACCTCGAGGATTCGAAGATTCCAAGAAAATGGCTCTGGAGATGAAGAAGATGTTTGAGGCTGGCAAAAGCCTAGGCCAAGTGAGGGCCTCGAAAGAGAAGAAATTGACTGGGTGAGCTCAAGGGCAGGTGAAAAAAGAAATGCACCTGAGCATTCCATGTTTTTGAACAGAGTTTGGGCTGGAAAGCCCAAAAGTAAGGAGTAACACTAGTGAGGAAGTTCGGGACACTCACAGGGACTACTTGGAGAAGGTGAAGTTTGGGCTGGAAAGCCCTACACAAGAGAAAGATAGCTTGGGCTGGAAAGCCCACAGTGGTGGTGGCAAGGGAGGCCATGTGGAGGCAGAACATGAAGTCCTGAGAAATTTCTTGTAAGGAGTAAGTTTGTAAGTCAGAGAGTTTGGGCTGGAAAGCCCACAGTGGAGAGTTTGGGACACCCACAGGGCCTACTTGGAGAAGGTGAAGTTTGGGCTGGCAAGCCCTACACAAGAGAAAAAAATTCTTGTAAGGAGTAAGTGAAAGAGTTTGGGCTGGAAAGCCCACAGTGTAGAGTTTGGGACACCCACAGGGCCTACTTGGAGAAGGTGAAGTTTGGGCTGGAAAGCCTTACACAAGAGAGAGATAGTTTGGGCTGGAAAGCCCTTAGTGTTTGGGCTGGAAAGCCCTTAGTGTTTGGGCTGGATAGCCCTAGGTAGCAAGTTGGGTGTGGGGAGTCATCATCATGTTTTCACTGGTTTGTTTCAAGGTAGTGGTCATTTTTTTGGATAGGAAATCAAAATCTCCATGTTTACCTTCATTGAGGCAGCCAGAAGAGTTGGACAAGTTCAGGGAGGCACCAATGAGGTTTTGGGAGGAGATGCTAGAGAGAGAGAGAGTGATCTGGATTGGATCATGATCAAGTGCAGCCTGGTTTGCATTTAGAAGTTTCGCTGGAAAGCCAAGAGCAGTTTGGGCTGGAAAGCCCATTGGTAAAGTTTCAAAGCCCCGTCCCCCCTTTAATCGACTCAAACAATCAATGCCAGTTTATTTTCTATGTCACCAAGCATAGCAGGGTTCGTGGCACAGGGTGCCAAGGGTGCATGCGCATCTTGCCAGCACCTAGATAGCAGTTTGGGCTGGATAGCCCTATAATTAATATTGTTTGGGCTGGAAAGCCTTCCAGTAAGTTTGGGCTGGAAAGCCCTAGGGTTTCAATGGTTTTGTTTTTTTTCGGTAAGGTCACCAGTGCAGCAGCTAGAGAGGCTACCAGAAGAGCCTGGATTTCATCCACAATCGCAATGTGAGGAAGGATGAGATTTGGTGGCTGCTTAGGGCACTGGAGCTTGCTGTGGATTAGGCTGGAAAGCCCCAAGGGAGAAAGTGATAGATTATAAAAATATAAATGAAAATAATAGCAGGATAAGTCATAAGTTGTTTTTGGCCCCATTAAAATTTCCAGCCTGGATCTTTATAAAACAGCAAGGGTACAATAGAAAGGCTGCTGTATGTGGCCTCTTTTGGAAGCTCAGCTGCAAAAGCTTGAGGAATCTTGGATCTTGACACCACACAGAAAAAAGTGTGAGGCAAAAGTGGCATGGGCAGGGATTGGTGAAGGAAAGGATTGGGTGGAGAGCCTTGGGCTTGGAGTGGATTTTTTTCATGGGACTTCTATGGATTTTGTTTGAGGGAATGGTTTGGGCTGGAAAGCCCTAGTTTTCTTAGAGAGTTTTTTTCAGGAGCTCTATAAATTTTTTGAAGGAATGGATTGGGCTGGAGAGCCCTGGTTTTCTTTGAGAGTTTTTTCCTGGAACCTCCATAGATTTTTCTTGAGGGAATGGTTTTCTTAGAGGGTTTTTTCCTGGGGCGCCCATAGATTTTGTTTGAGGGAATGGAATTCTTAGAGAGTTTTTTTCCTGGGGCCTCCATAGAGTTCTCTTGAGGGAATGGATTTCTTAGAGAGTTTTTTTTATTGGGATCTTCATAGATTTTTCTTGAGGGAATGGATTTCTTAGAGTTTTTTTTCCTGGGACCTTCATAGAGTTTTCTTGAGGGAATGGATTTCTTGGAGATTTTTTTTTTCCCATGAGACCTCTATAGAGTTTTGGTGAGGGAATGGATTGGGCTGGAGAGCCCTCAAGTTATCATAGTTTTTTTCCTGGAACCTCAAAAAAATATGGGAAAGGAAATGGATTGGGCTAGAGGAGCCCTGGCTCTCTGATAAAAAGAAGTTTTCATTGAGCATCCATAAATTTGAGGTACAGGAATGGATTGGGCTGGAGAGCCCTGGGATTCTTTGAATTGAAAATATTTCTTTTGGAAATGAATCAAAAAAAACAAATTGGACCAAAACAATCCCATGAAATCACATGAAATCCCATGATATCCCATGAAGCCCCATGAAATCCCATGATATCTCATGAAATATCATGAGATTTTCCCCCCAAAAAAATCATCAAAATAATTCATTGAATTTTCTCCTTTCTCTTTTCCTGATTCCTTTGATTTTTCTCCTTTCCTTTGATCTTTTCTTGCATTTGTTTTTTTTTGCTTTTTTCATTTGTTCATTTCTTGCCGTTCTTTTTTTGTTCACATCAATTTTCTATCTATTTCTCTTTATATCAAAACATAGGTCATGTTTTCTGAATAGTTTATGAATCATAATGAATATTTTTATGTTTCTTTTCATTGTTTCATTTATTGTTTTTTCTTTCTTTTCTATTTTATTTTTCTTGCTTTCCTGATTTTGTTGTTTTAACTTGTTATATTTTTCTTTCCTTCATCTTTCTTTTCTAGTTTTTCCTTTTTATATCATCTTTCTTTCTTTTATTATTATTTATTTTCTGTTTCTTTATTCTATTTTTTCTTTTATACTATTTAATTTTTTGCTTTTTTCTTTCATTTATCTTTCTTTTTAAAACTGCTTCTGTGTATTATCTTTATTTTATTTTTTTCTGGTTTTCCAAAAAAATGGAAAACAATATTATGTCTTAGTTTTCTAGTCTCCTTTATTTCATATAACCTACTTGTTTCTATTTTACTTTTCATTACTTTTTCCTTTTCTCTTAGTTGAATGTTTTCTTTCTTTCATGTGTTTTGATATCATGGGGCTTAGTATTATGGTGCTATATATCTTTTAGGGTATGATTTTCAATATTCTTTTCTTCTGCCTTCTGGTTTTTGTTTTTTAATCATTCAGTTTTTTAAACATTTGGCTGGAAAGCCAATCTCTATGATAAACGTGTTTGGCTGGAAAGCCAGTTTGAATAAAATATTACCTTGCATATTACATTAACTATGAGATAAACACCATTCTAGAAATATGTTTTGGGCTGGAAAGCCCTAGGGTTTTCTAACCATAGTTTTGTAGTGGTTGCCAAGTGCCACCTACTCTTGCTGCAATGCAGGTTTTGGATAACTCAAGCTAGTGCTAGTGCCCCCTACCTTACCTGCAAGCAGCTGAGAGCAATGAAGAGGCCTGGTGCTTTGGTTAGGCCTGCTGCTTCCACAGAAAGAAGCAAGAAAGCCAAGCAGGAAAAGCCAGAAGAAGCACCTTCTGAAGAGAAGGCTGCGGAAGAAGTGCAAGAGCAAGAAGGTGAGGAGGAAGAACAACAAGAGGAAGATGCAGAGGAAGAGCCAGAAAAGGTTCCTGCAAAGAAGCTCACCAAGAAAGCTTTGCAAGACCATGAGGAGTCTCTCAAGCAAGCTGGTGAGAAGAAACTGAGCACTGCTGAGTTTGAAGCTGCCCTGCAAAAGTTGCCTGAGAAGCAGCAACAGTGCTTGTGGAAAAGGTTCGAAGGCAGCAGGAAAGCTGCAAGGACTGAGGAAGAGTACAAAAAGGAGACAAGTGGAGTTGGTGCCATGGCCAAAAAGAAGAAGTTGCTCAGGAGCTGGTGCTTGGATGGAGGGAAGGTTTCTGAAAGGTACCGAACTGCCATGGCTGCCATCTCTCTAGAGAAGCAGCATGGAGTTGAAAAGGAATGGCTCAGCAAGAAGAGAATGGAAGATGAGCTGGGCCTTGAGGAGATGAAGCAGAGACTTGAAGCTGGTACCTTGAGGTACAGAAGGAACGCAGAAGATACCAGGTTCTTCCAGTTCCAGAAGCTCTCAGAGAAGGAGGCCACCTTGGTGAAGAAGCAAAAGGGTACCAAGCTGGAAGCAACAGGGAGCACCAGTGTAAAGGACTTGGTTTCCTTTGAAAGCCTCATGACAGAACAAGTCAATGAAGATGACTTTGTTCTTGGAGCACCTGAAGAAGAGATGTCTGAAACAGAAGGAATGGACAAAGACTTGGCCAAGGCCTTGGGCATCAAGAACACAGGCGAGGAGAAAGCAAAAAAGGAGAAGACCAAGGACAAGTGGGCAGCCCTGAGTGAGGTTGGCAACTCCACCAAGCAAGGAGAGATTGAGGAGAAGCTCATGAAGTTCAAGACTGAGATTGCCAAAGACATGGCAGCACTTGAAGCTGGTGCCTTTGCTTTGAACAAGGAGAAAGGAGACAAGGCCCTGCTCAAGAATCTTCTCTTTCAGCAAAGAAGAAAGCCTCTGACTCCTTGGGTGAGCTGACCAAACTCCTGGGTCAGAAGTCAGCCAAGAAGGAGCTCGTGGTCCCTGCCCTGACAAAGGCACTGGCCTGCCTCAAAGAGGGAAAGGCCTTGAAAGCCCAGTTGAACAAGGCTTTGAAAGCTTGAAGGGTTGAACCTTGGGAGCTAGATCTAGGCAAGGAATCTTGCGCAAGCCGCAGAGCTTGAGAAAGGTCCTGGTAAGCAAACCTCTACACACAAAGCAAAACTTGAGGTCCAGCAAAAAATGTGCTGCAGTGCTGAGCTGGATCTGAATACCCCTGCAAACTTTAGGCTGGATAGCCTCCAAAGTTTGGGCTGGAGAGCCCATGTATGCACTTTAGGCTGGATAGCCTACATAGTTTGGCTTGAAGAGCCCATATATGCACTTTAGCCTGGATAGCTTTAAGAAAATGTGGCTGGCTAGCCAATGTATAGACTTTAGGCTGGATAGCCTACATAGTTTGGGCTGGATAGCCCATGTATGCACTTTAGCCTGGATAGCTTTAAGAAAATTGGGCTGGATAGCCCATGTAAGGCTCCCTAGAAAAGGAATACAAAAGCAGAAAAAACACATTGTATTGCCCATGCAGCCACTTGAAGCTTTCAAACTAGGAAGGAATTTTGGGCCATGGCAGAGCCTCGCAGTCTGTGGGTGCTTCTTTTGAGAAAATTTGCACTTAGCAGGCTGAGTGCAATAGAAGTCCAGGAGACGGCAGCAGCAGCTGTGAAGAGTGGGCTGGAGAGTCTAGAGATGAGGGACCTCCAAGGCCTTGGTGCAAGAGGCCACCAGCCAGGCAATGCGCACAGAGACATGGTGAGAAAATATTTTTCAATGTTAGCGTCACCTGAGCCTTGGAAAGTCAAGTGCGACCTGGTCCTCAAAGAAGATGGAAAACAAGTGGAGAAGGAGCTGGAGACAGCTGTGATGCTGCCACACCTGTGGGTGCTATATGCTCAAGAACATGATTTGCTACACAGCATCACTTGCACAAATGAAGAGCTGGCAGTGTTCTGGAGAAGTCAAATCAGAAGCCCACAGATGACAAAAGAATTGAGGAGGATCATAGAGACATCAGAACTGAGTCAGTTGCCCATCCCATATGTTCTACATGGAGATGGGGCTCCCTTCACAGAAGTAGACTCTGTGCAAGTCCTGAGCTTCAGGTGTTTGCTGGCCAGAAGATCAGTGTCTGGGTGTCAGCTACTGATAACAGTTGTGCCAAAGCTGGCAATGGGCCAGAAGACTTTCAAGCAAGTGATGGCCACTTTGGCTTGGTCCTGGACAATTTGGCTGGAAAGCCAATAGAATTGCACAGGGGAAAGAGGCTGAGAAGAGGAGTGCTGTGGAGCATAACTGGAGACCTTGAATGGTTCAGCCAGGAGTTCCAGTTTCCATACCCCAGCAGTAATGAGTTATGTCCATTTTGCAGGGCAGACCAGAAGAAGGTAGGGAGCAAACATCCCTATACTGACTTTCGACCAGAAGCTAGCTGGAGGAAGACGAGGTGCAGCAACCAGCAGCTCAAGGAGAAGGCCAGCAGCCACCCCCTATTTGGGTCTCCTACAGTGTCTTTTCTTTCACTGAGACTAGACAGGTTGCACACTGTAGACTTGGGGGTGGCATGCTACTTCCATGGTTCCCTGCTCTGGGGCATCCTGGAGGATCTACCTGGCACCACCAGATTCTGGGACCAACAATAGCAATTTTTTTTTGTGGTTCTAGGTTATCTTCCTTTTTTCCTTTGTTTGTGGGCTGAAGCTTCCCCAGTAATATAATATTTTTTTGGGCTGGAGAGCCCTTGCACGTTATAAGTTCTAGGTTATCTTCACTTTTTCCTTTGTTTCTGGGTTGAAGCTTCCCCAGTAATATAATTTTTTTCGGGCTGGAGAGCCCTTGCAAGTAGTGAATCAACAAAAATATTGCCTATCAAGGACAAGCAAGACTTACCCAGCTCAACAAGAAGATCAGTGAGCACCATGACAACCTGGGCATTGAGGCGCAAAGAAGAATAAGGTCTCTGAATTTGAGTGACCCCTCAAGCACCAGAAAGCTGCCAGAGTAAGGTGGTTTGCACCTGTGGCATTGGAGCGTGCCAAGGAGCACAATGAAGGGAGGGCAGGTAAGCACAGAGAAGCAGCAGCCCAAGAGTTAGTCAAGCTATACACCCTGCTGGGCAGCCCATGGAGAGATTGGAGCAAGGAGAAGCATGATAGTTTTTGCGAAGGAGTGGAGAAAATGATGGCACACTATGCATGGCTGGCCAATGATGCCATGAATGCTGGCAAGCATCTTTGCTCTTTGGTGCAGAAATCACACCTGGTTCTGCATTTGGCTGAGCAGAGCCAGCTCCACCCTAGCCTGACCTGAACATATGGATCAGAAAGCTACATGGGCTTCATTGTTCAGATGGCAGCCAGCTGCACCCATGGCACACCAGCCTACAAAGTGCCTGGGAAGGTCTGCCAAAAGTTTAGAATGATGTTGTACCTGAAAGGGTACATTGCTATGGAAGAAGCATAAATGTTGATGAAAGAGAAAAAAAGCTGCTTGGCCTGCCCATGGGAGCACAGAAGGCATATAGCTTTTGGCTGGAAAGCCTTGAAAATGTTGGGCTGGACAGCCCTTCAAACTTACTAGGTTGGGCTGGATAGCCCCTAGGAAGCAATCTCTTGGGCTGGAAAGCCTAGAAAAAGTCAAAGACATGTTGGGCTGGACAGCCCAGACTTACTAGTTTGGGCTGGATAGCCCTCAGGAAGCAATTTCTTGCCTTAAAAAAGTCAAAGACATGTTGGGCTGGACAGCCCTTCAGACTCATTAGTTTGGGCTATAGCCTACTCTGGGCATGGATCAAGAAGTAATTTGTTGGGCTGAAACTGAATTTTTCGATTGAAAATTCGATTGATTTTTCTACACATCTTTCTTGAAAAATCGATTGAAATTTGAGATTTTCAAAACTTGAAAAATCGATTGAATTTTGAACTTTTTCAATTGACACTTGAAAATTTCAATTGCGATTGAAAATTTTCAATCTAGGATGCTCTGGGAGTCCGTACATCGACTTTGGAGTGTTTGGCCCACATGGGCAACGGATCCTCAGAAAGTTGACGTTTTTGACCTACTCCCTCAACTCCCAGGGTGAATGGGGAAAGCGTGAACTTCCAGGGCCACCGGACTTCGAAACATGGTTCAGCGTGTACAGATGCATGAGGACCACGTTTCTGCTGTTGAAAGCAGCATCAGCAGAACGCTTGGATTCCTACTGCGAGTTCATACGCTCGCTCCATAACGGGTTCGGAGCCCAGAATTGCATGGGACATCATCTATGTTGCTGACACCCGGATGCGAGGTGAAGAATTTGAGCGAATTCGCCGTCGTCTCGTCAGCGAGCCAGCTCATGGATTTACCGAAGCAAGTCCGTGGTCAGCGGTTCTGGCGCAAGCTGTTCGTGAAGAAGTTTTCTGGAACAGGGAGGTTGTCACGCAGGCCGTTTGGCACAGCATCGCACAAATCCAGTTATAGGGACATCCGCACTGACACTCCTCCTCCGTTCTCCACAGGTCAAGATCCCAAGCCACCCAAGAAGAAGAGGAGGCAGGAGGGTGAAGACAAATCCGTGCAGGATGGTGGAGTCTTTACTCACAACCGGAGAGGCGTCGAAGTTTGCGGGGCCTGGAACAAAGGACGGCATCAACAAGCCACAGTCGAAGTGCCTTGCAAAACCGAAGCCCAGATCTCACCAATGCAACCGCTGCTTGGGACCGACAAGAAGCCATGAGGGCAAGACAGCGCTACTGGCGACGGACCAGGGGCCAGTAGTGCGAGTCAACCCGATCCTGGCCATTCAGCTGAATCTGATGCAAACGTCTTGCAAAGAACCAGACAAGCCTCCACCTTGGGTTGCACGTCCCGACAAACACCCAGAAGAGGCCCAGACTAAGTTGCTTCTATTCGCCAAGGCAAAACCGAACAAGGCCAGTCCATCCGGGGTACCTGGGGACGAGCCTAAGGAGAGCGACTTGGGAAATCGTCCGAAGCGTTGCACCTTTACAGAGGACTCAACGGACCTTCGCGATAGGGTGACCCAAGAGCACATTATCAACGACGTTCTGAGCTCCAAGTACGACTACATCCATCTGGGAACTCCATGCAATACTTATTCAGCACTTAGGGAGATTCCTCCGGGACCCCGACCGCTGAGATCCGCCGATGAGATCATGGGTATCTCCGAAGGCTTGACGCAAAAGGAGGAAGAAGATCTCAAGGAGGGAAACTTGCATACGGAGTTCTCGGGAAGAGTCATGGAGGCGGCAGAGGTTTCGTACACCCCTTTCAGCCTGGAAAATCCAGAACCGCAGAATGAGGTGACTATCTTCAACACCCCAGTCATGGCACCATTCATGAAGAAGAAAGAGATCTCGATGGCGAATTTTGATCATGTAGGTATGGCTGCGAAACATATAAGCCAACGAGGCTTCTCGCATACCTCATGGATGTCAGTGCCGTGGACGAGGTGAGATGTAGTCACCCAAAGCAGGAATGGATTGATGCAAAGGGCAAGAAGTATCGTGCAAGTCATGAACGAGTTGCAGGAAGGAAAAGGATTTGTATCACTAGCCAGCATGGCCTACAAGGTAAAGACCACAAGGGCCAAACAACTGAGGAGGCTGGAAAGGGGACCTCGGTTCCCTGCCCCGTCACCACCTTTGTGAAGGGCCTGGGGATGCTCCAGGCGTAAAAGCATCCTAGGTTCATTGATTGGTGAACTTCTCGAAACCGCCATCGCCAAGTACGCAAGGCTGTGTAACACGGCCAGGGACATCTTGGAAGCGAAGGAGGAAGTGACACCACTCGACCAAGATCTGGTGAAGAGTATCCGAAAGTCGGTGTTGATTGTGGCAGAGCCAGGCGAGATTGAATCAGCCACAGCTCGAGCCGAATCACCGCTCAATGTGCCGGTGTCCATGGGGTGGCACCACAATGCAGACGATCCAGATGCTCAGACCCTTGCTCAGTGGATCCTTCATGGGGCACCATTGGGATTCGATCAGGAGATTACAAGGCAAGGGGTATTCCCGGTGTCAACAGGGACGAACCCACAGATGCTGAGATCATGAGAGACGCTGCAGGATGGGAAAACTGGCCTTCAGCGATGGAAGAGAAGGACGACCTCCATACCCTCATCCGAAAGGCGGAGAGCAAGGGTTTCTGCTTCCCTAGGCTCTTCTTAGTCTATTAAGAAATAAACTATATATCCTAGTCTATTTTAAACTATAGTCTATTTCCAAATAGACTAAAAATAGTCTATTTCAAAATAGTCTAAAATAGTCTATTTTCAAATAGACTATTTTTTCATTGAAATAAACTATATATTTTCCCACCTCCCGTGTGATTTTCACTGATGCAACTTTCGTTTTTCCTGAAATTCCAGGTATCATTTCTATTTAGTTTTCCAGAAGAAGCGTGTTTTTNCAACATCATTTTTTCAGAATTGTATTTTGCCAATTTTCCCAATATGTTTTCGCCAGAATATTTGCCTTTTTTCCATCATGTTTTTTTTCAGAATTGGATTTGGCCATTTTTCTTGCTCCCTTTGAATACCAATTTTTTCCAGTATGTTTTTCCAGAATTGATGTTTCCTGGGTCTTTATTCCAGAATGTTTTTTGCCATGTTTTTCCTGCGCCTTCTGCTTATCAGTTTTTCTAAGGATGTTTTTTCCAGTAGGTTTTTTCCAGAACATTGTTTTGCATATTAGTTTTTACCAGCACGATTTTTTTCTATAGATCATTCACCAGTTTCTTTTTTCGCAGCGACAAGTCTTTTGGATCAAGATATATAACGACTGACTGAAGTCAAAGCAATGGATCCTTCAAAGACGGAGGAGGACAAGAAACATGAAGTGGAGGCCATGGAAATGGCGACGCAAGTTGAAAAAGAAGAGAATGAGGCACCTGGAGAAGAAGGTGTGACTCAGGAAGAAAAAGAAATTGACGAAGAACCAAATATCGAAGAACCAAGCGATGAAGATGGAAAAGCAGCACCTGCAACACCCGAGGAAGTCTGCAAAAAGAAACCTGCAGGAAAAGCTAAGGCAACCTCCAAGCCAAAGCCTAAGGCTGGATCCTGCGGCTGCAAAGTCTTCGGCTTCAAAGAAACCAAAAAAGGAAGTGAAGGCAGAAGTTCCTGAGCCAGCTGACCCCAAGAGCGAAGGTGCAGAGAAGCCAGACAAGAAGGGCAAAGGGGCCGGGGAGGTGCCAGAAGAAAAGGGTGATGAGAAAGAGGAGAAGAAGGTTGCAAAGAAGGACAAGAAGAAAGATGAGGACGAGAAAAAGGCACCAAAAGAAGAGCAGAAAGATCCTAAGAACCAAAAGGGAAAGACTGCGGAAAAGAAAGAGAAGAAAGACAAGAAAGAGAAAGAGGAAAAGCAGGAGAAGAAAGAAAAAGAGAAGAAGAAAGTTGGAGCAGCCGCAGATCAGGAGAAAGCTGCCGCCGTGATGCAAATCGAGGAGGTCTCTGAGGAGAAGGATGCTGATGAAACCACACCGGCTGATACTTCGGGTTCTAGTAAGGTCTTGCGAGACTCTAAGAAGTCGTGGTTTTTCCATCGGCATTTTGCTGAGCTCCCCGAATCAGTGCAAAGCCTGTTCAATGCGAAGGACCTTTCTCGAGCTCAGAAGTCTGAATTGGTGAATGCTACAGTCACCAAAGATGCGTCAGGAAGTTGGTCTCTCCAACCAAACAACCCAACTGTGAACGCTTTGTCTTCAATCTTCAAGAAGGTCGTTGGCGGCGAGTACTTTGTTTTCATTAGACACATGTTTAAGTTTTTTCCTTTAGTTCCATTTTTCAAAGTTTCAATTTTTAGTTTCTCATTCATGACTTAAGGCATGCCAGAGGCATCCCAAGAGCTTTAATGGTGGCAAAGCTCGGCGGCGAGCTGAATTTGAAGCAGGCGTTGGAAAGTGGCGACAGTGTTCGAGTGACAGAGTTGCTCGATTGTTATTCTCCTGAATGTTTTTCCTTTTTAATGCCAAAAACAAATGATATCAATGAAACAAATATAGCTTGGTGGGTATATTTAAAATAAAAAAATGTAACAATTAATTTTGACTGAGGCAAGGTCGCGAATACTTTGCTTGGAAAGAAATCACTATGTCGAAGGAGGTGGGCACCAATGAGCAATTGAATATGAAGCGGCCAGAGACAGTGTTGGAGACAAAGAGTGACATCGAGAAAATGACCAGCGTCTTTCAAAACTTCGACCCAACGTTTGGCGATGGCACCGCTTCGAATTTTCAGTTCCCCCAGCAGCAGTCAGGCTGGTTGCAAAATGTTTTTTCAGTTTTTAAATGAACTTTCAACATCATTTTATTATCATATCCCCAGAGGCCAGTTGGCTTTGGAGTTTCTGCCTGCACCAAGTGCTCCAGCTTTTCCTGCTCCATCTTCTGGAGCCAGCTTGCACGTGTCTCAGCCGCTGCCCAATGCAGCTGCCATGAAAGTCATTGAGGCTTTGGAATGGCTTGGCAAAGGCCAAAGAAAGCTGCACCTTGGCTATTTCTGTTTTCCATTTATGTTTTTCCTGATTGCAACTTTCCTTTCTTCAAATGCACGTTTTTTTTCATTAATCCAAACGAGGTCGCAAGGCTTTGCAAAATGACGCGTCGGGTAGCGCTGCACTGCAACTGAAGACTTCTTTGAAAGAGAAAGTTGGAACAATGTTGGACATGCAAAGGCAGCTGGACGAAGTCCGCCTGACCCGAATGTGCAATGGGTTGAATCAGGTCAAGGATTTGTTGGCGCAAACAGCAAAAGTCCTGTGTGACACACAGGAGGTCATCAGGGCGTTGTCAGCCATGGCATAAAATCTGATTTGCTGAAGGTGCATGCATGGTTCCAAAAGTAGTCAAGAGGAAAAAACTAGGGAAATAGCTTCCATGGAAAAACAAATGGATTAGACGGAAAAAAAAGGAAAAATATGTAGATTAATCTTGAAATAGATTTTGCTGTATCTTAATGCACCTGAAGCAAGCATAGATTGGCCTGGAAAACGTTGGTTTTTGAGAAAGGACGCGTACCCCTGCTTTCTGAGCAATGCGCGTCAAAACATCAGGCAGTGCTGTGAAGACGGGTTTCTTATACTTAGGTATACCTGCGGTAAAAAAAAGTTATAAATATTTATGAAAGTTACAAAGTTAGGGGCTAGGTAGTAAATAGTTAGAAAAGTTACAAAAAAGTTACAAAAAAGTTACAAAATAGTTACAAAATAGTTACAAAATGGAAACATGAAGAGACAGCATGCAAAACACTAGTGCCGAAGCACCTTTTTTTTTCAAAACAGAAATCTATCAATAAGGTATAGTACAAGTGCAGTTTTGCAGCCCAACGGGCCGCATTTCACTACTGGCAGCCCAAAGAGCCGCTATCTTCCTGTTTGACTGTTACTCCACTAATGGCAGCCCAAAGGGCCGCGAACTTCAATGGCAAACCATGAGGCACAAGCACAATTTTTTGCATGTGGCTGCGAGATGCTTTGAGCAGGTTGTCCTGGAGACACTTCTTCACCTGCCTGAACTGGATCCAAGGTTTGGGACACTTTCTGAGTGCTGCCACGTTGGGAAGCTGCAAGGCCTAACTGGTTGTCAGCCAGCAATTCCTTCTGGCTCTCCTCAACCACAACTGTGTAGGGCAAAGTCTTATCTTCACTCGCCATGCCACGACAAGAACAGCAGGTTCTAAGATCAAAGGCATGAACACTTGCCCAGCTGGAAGGCTACAGATTTGGTTCAATCCGGTATGAAAGCACCATGAGGGTACCTCAAGGTATCTTAAGGTATCTTTCGGTATCTTCAAAATCTGGTTTGCCGGGATACCAAAAGATACCCTGAGATACCGGTATCTCAGGTTCTTGTTCCAAAAGATACCAAAAGATACCNTACAAAATAGTTACAAAATAGTTACAAAATAGTTACAAAAGTTATAAAAAAGTTACAATAGTTGTAAAAAAGTTACAAACTTAACATAAAGTTACAAAAGTTGTAAAATAGATATATTCCACCTAACTTTTGCCAAAAAGGTACAAAGTTAATCTCCATTAGCAGAGGTTATAAGCAGGTTATAAGCAGGTTGTAAGTGGAAGTATATCTAAGTATAAGAAACCCGTCTTCACAGTGCCCAAGTTTCCTTGAAGTTGGTCTGCATACGTTTCTGTTTTTTACTGGGTTCCAGCTTTTCTTTGCGCAGCGTTTTTTTTGCCTCTAGAGCAATTTTAAAGATAGCTTCCCGACCTGCTTCGCTCGCCATGTCGTCGTATGGATTCTACGCTCGCTTCGAAGCATGCACAGTAGCAGCTTCTCAGCGCATCGAGCCTCTGTGGGAAAATGAAAAGTTCCACCCGCTTGGCCCATGCGGAAGCTATCGCACGCAAGTGTGCTGGGTGACCGGACATCAGGAGACCTTTTTTGTGACTGAAGGTCCGATGTTAGCACGAAAGTGGCGAGTGAAAGAGTTTTGCGATGAAGGCATGATTTTGGAGCATTGCAATGGAAATGATCTCATGCTGGCAAGGCCAATGGAAAAGTTTCATCACCAAGTCCTCCAAGTTGATGTTTTTTCAGCTGGGACAGCTGATGAAAGTGAAATCAAGGTGCGTGCGTATCGTCTTAGTGGTCAAGAGGTCTACCGCGGACAACACCATGCAGACCGTTTCACCTACTTTGACCTCTACAAAGCTCTCTTCAAGCAAAACAAAGACATGTTCTACTTGACAAAGTTCATATCGACGCATGGCACAGTTGTGGGAAGGGGAAGCTACCACCTAACTGTGACTGCCGAGGTTCCCAAATTGAGAATCCCGGCTGGTCAAGAACCTTTTCCGAAAAGGCAAAGGATGATCTGAATATAATAGATCTTTATCCCTGCAATTTTGAGCTTTGAGGGTGCCACAAAAAAATGAGCTTGCGCCAAACTGGAATTGTGAAAACAAATCTGTGCAATTTGCATTGATATCACGTGCCATATTTTGTAATTACAGTTTCTATATTATATTTTTTTCAGCGGCTCAAACTCGTACCATTGATGCCATGGAATCTTTGCTTCCCTGCTGCGCTGCTGTCAGATTTTTCAGCTATCATTTCATTCCTTTCTGCAGATTTCTTATGTCATTTCAATCTTGTTTTTCTGAGTCATTTTCTGCAGTAAAGATCTCAGATTTTTCCTTTTTCATTTCATTCCAGTTTTTCCGGAACATTTTATGCAATGAAGATTTCCTTTTTTCAAGCTTTCATTCCATTTTTCCTGGATCAGTTTCTTCAGTGAAGATTTTCAGAATATTTTTTTCCCATTTCATTCCATTTTTCCTGAATCATTTTCTATGGTGAAGATTTCTGATGTTTCTTTTTCCATTTCATTCCATTTTTCCTGGATCATTTT
>DF245348.1:1453-19812 GCA_000507305.1 Breviolum minutum Mf 1.05b.01 | reverse complement strand
AGGTGGTAGAGAGCAAACTCGTGTTACCCAGTGAACGATTTGCTGGAACTTTGCATATTTCTCGAGGGGTTTTGGTTCCACTCATTTGCAACTGGCAGTATCAGTATAGAACTCAAAGTGGTGAATGTCTGAGGTGGTCTGGCGGCAACAAATTTGGGAGTCGTACCCACCATCTGCAGGAGCTGCAGCGCCAACCTGCGCAAAATCAAATTCTGTCATTTTCCATACAACCAATTCAACAAATGTAAAAACACAACTCAAGCGCTTCACAACAAAGAGAGGACTCTTTGCTTGACAGTTTGCAGCTCCACAAACATTAAGTGGAGTTGTAACACTGGTTTTGCAAGACCAAAGATGCAGAAACTGTAAACCCAAGACCACCAGCAATAACCCTGTGAAACGCAAAGACATATAAAGGCCAAGTCAAATCTATGTCTTCAAAATGAATGTAAGCACAATCATAGGGTAAGCAAGATACAGGGGAATTTGACAAATAGGTGGCATAGCACGCGCTAGAGCAGTGCCCTACAAGTAGGGGAAATAGATAACAGTAAAGGTAGAACGGCATGGTACGGCTGCCTCCAGGGACCACCCCAAGAGTGTGCGGACATACAAGAAATAGTTTGAAATACTACTAAAGCAACGACAGTAACAAAGTAGCAACAAATGCAGCAAGGATCAGCAAGGCATGCTACATGCATTAAAAGGAGCCGGCAATCCGGACATTCAATACTAGAATGTACCTAGACAGATTTTTGCCCATTATATACTGTATGTGTATATATATTCAGATGTATACGTATATATTTATATATATGTATATATATATAGAGACTATATTCAAACGTAAAAAAGATATTATGTGTGTATTTTTTACATTTACACTGTGTATAATATATGTAGATATTTAAGTACAGTAGATCTGACTATCTAGAATCTAGGCACATTGAAGTTCAGAATTCTGATATCCTTCTTGGAGGATACATGTGAACCGACTCAGACCGGACACACCACATCAAGCACGAGACAAGTGATTGGAGAGGAACGCAGAAAAGCAAAGAAATAACACTGGGAGAATCCAAAGCCTCCTCAAAAAAAACAAATCAGGATAAATAGACTAGCATGGGAGGGTTCACTGATTTGGCGAAAGTAAATCAAACATGAATCAATTAAACAGGCCGGGAGGCAAAGGGCAGAAGCAAAGCGGCGCAAAGACATTCGGACATCATACAACTGCAAATAAGACTGGAGAAAAACGCAGTGGAAGAAATACACAGAATTGGAAATACCCACTTTTCTTTTGGCATGTCACAAATAGGTCAATAGCAAAATAAGTTCGGGTGAAAACACTGTTGAGACAAAACACAACTCGAAATTGCGCACTGTTGGCGACAATATTTTCCATAATGGCTTCTGAGACAGCGATCCCTACAAACCAGGTAGGATAACCCCTTTATATAGCAAATAGGTATAAGTAGCCAGCGTTTTGGTCACTGCTCATGTGGCACATGGGAATTACATGGGAGACAAATGCAGGCTGCAAAGCACGCGTGTCCCAAATATATTATATATTGCCAAGCTCCAACTACTTGGTGAACTACCAGTACAGAAGTCAAGAAGCACAGTCGCATGATCCCGAAATGATTCCTTGAAAGTCTTGCCCTCCGACCTTGTAGCCCTTTGTAAGAACAAGAGCTTTTGCAGCATCACCGCCCAAACCTGCAGCATATGCCATGGGCCCACCCGTTTGAATATACTGAAATGCTCAGCACACATGTGGCGCATTTGGTTGATGTCATCCCCTAGAAATTGATAAGACATGATAACTGCTGCAGACTAGCTGCCCATCTCCATTGGTCCACAAATCACTCCTGTTGTCCATTCACCTGCAACCTGCAAGGGCCAAAGGGCCAGTGTGTGATTTCCACTCACTGCAAAGCAATTCAGAATTGTAGAGCCACCATATTCTCTTTTTTCAATCTTACCATATATCGTGATGCAGCCTGATTCTCAGCTCTTCTTCAAATCTAGTCCACTCCTCTTCTCAAAGTCTGCTAGTCTGGTCATGTCGTTGCTACTTTTCAACTTGGCTTTAGATAGTCTCTGGCCAATCCAACATGATGCATGACTGAAAGGGATCCTCGCTACTGTGCAATGCATTCTTAGCGGAGCAGGTTTCCATCCGCGCTTCGTAAAATTCGCAAAATATTGTACAGTATTATAATATACAGACATTTCCTTGCAAAGGAAGCATCTTCAATCCACAAAGGGTTGCCCCAACTAGTGAATGGTGCTGAGCAAGAGAACTTTGAGCTTGAACATGGTCAAGCGGTAAATGACACCCCCGGCCATCTTCAAGATCAATACTGGATGAAGTTTGTGGTAGCGCAGACTTCTGTAGATTCAAGCCGTATACATCTTAAAATGAATGGGCTTCACCAAGGATTCAAACGCAAGGAGACCTCTCTCGCAGCATCTTGACAAGGACACACTGCCAAAACATCTCGATTGCAAGAACATGAGGAGGCCTTAATGACTGCCATTGAAAGGCCAAATGGAGATCTATTTATCAGGATGATGGCGAGGAGAGCAATAGCTTTTTGACAAGATCTCATTTCACGTTTGAGATTGTTTAACCGATCTTCCAAGTTTTTCATGCACTATTTTCGCTTTAGGACCCTCGGATGCTTTGATGCTTCATGCGTTCTTGTAACTGCAAACGAGTTCGGATTGAGGAACGAATGAAGCATGAATTTTCCAAGCCTTTTGTCCCTTGACTTCTTTGCCGAGGACTGAAGATCCTACTGGAGCAAGAATGACCGACCTTGGGTAGCAGGCCAGACAGATCACCCGTACCAAACAAAGTCATACTGGGTTTTGAAATGCATACCAAATCATGTGATCAGCTCCATTGAAACCCTGCAAAAGAAGCAACTACGTCATCCTTGCTGGAATAAAATGCCGTGTGTGCTGGGTTTCGGCACTCGCAAGGACTGCTTCAGTGCCCAAGGCTAGGCTTCTAACTGTCCAGCTTCCAAATTGTCGTAGGATGTGACCTGAGGGCAAGCAGCACAAACCCGATCTCTTCACTGCATCAACTGCTTGGCAAGTATTCAAATGAAACCTTTTGCTGTCCATGTTCTGAGGGATCCGACGACAGTTGCGGGTTCACCTCCAGTCTCCAACTCCACCAAGAACATCCTTATCCACAGGGGCTTTTGCATAGAACAATGCTCTTCACATCTCTTGACAGCTTGTTTTTGTGTTTTGGTTCTTGTTACGTAGCTATCCGGATACGGTTTAAGTAATGATATAAATACATACAATACACATCTTGTTTAGTATGCATGTAGTGTAAATACAAATGCTGTACATATAAATAAAGCAAAAAAAATGCAAAAAATACATAAATCACTGTATATATATGAATAACAACTACATAAATAAACAAACAATAGATAACTACGAATATAATGTATGCATAGATATTGATATACATAGGTAAAATACTTAGGGTCCGTGGGGATTTGAGTTTCGGTCCGAATATCATATCTCTCAATCTATGAAACCATCGATCATTCTTGGAAGATGTCGACACGGAAATTCCTCCTTCGAACGAGCCACCGTCAACTATGCATGCTGGAACGTCCATCCATCCATGCATCATCATGCATCATACACGAATGTGTGTATGTTTATAAAAGCACATGGCAATACATTCGCAGTACATGCATGCATTTTTAGATACTTGCGCACATATGCATGAACGAAACTACGAGCAGGCGTCTACAAAAAATCTGTACATGTATAGCCTCCGAGCTCGGAGGCGTTTGTGGAAGTACTTCGATGGGGTCTGAAGGTGGAGTGCAAGGTCTTTGTGAGGGCCTCTTCTCTGGTCGCAGGGCGCTGACAAGTCGCTGTCATTTACTTATATTATGTTCTGACACGAGTGGCCTATGCAGACCTTTGCTTCTAGATTCTAGATGTTATCTTTGCACCTAGTTTCATTCATTTCTGGCGTTTGGTCTGCTGACTCGCGGCTTGCGACTCTCTTGGCAAGCTATCGTAGCAGCTATTCTCCTTAAGGGTTCCAAAGGTGGCGTCACGGCGTCAGGTGACAGCTTTTTCTTGGTGCCCAGGGCGTGCCGATTCGCCTTGCTGCACACGGGGTGCTGCTGCAGTGGAAACGGGGCTGCCGCAGTAAACGTTCCGTCTGCTGGCTGGTCGCTTGCGGCTCAACTTCAAGATGTCGAAAAGTGACCCTGACAGGCAAAGGTCGTTGCGTTAGCTTCTAAATTTATTGCCCGTTTGCACACATGTACTTGGACCCCGCTGCGTTGGCCGTGGTGTTTTTTGAACACATTTAATTGCGGACTTTGGGAATCTAAATAAACTTGAAATCAGGGCAGCCTGTTCTGCTACGTAACATGGGGTGGGGTGGGGGCATGTTGATATTTTTTGAACGATGCTTTCATCTGTTTATAATTTGATCGTGGCATGCTTGAAATCACCATAGCCATCTGTCTAGCCACATGCCTCAACTTTACAACACACGCTCACACACACACACCTCACACATACATTTTGGGCAAAACGTCTGTGTGTGCTGCCCTGGACGTCTTGTTGTACTCATGTACCCAGGTCGGCTCCAGTGGGGCATAGCGGCATACCACTCCACCAGGACATCCCCACACACGTGTCAACGTGTCAAACGTCAAACTGAACCAATCAAAGACAAACAAACCGACCAAACAAACTGGCAAGTGAACAAACAAATAAATTAACAACCGCTCAAGCAGGCAGGAGGCAAAAGGAACTAACGCGTCGCTGCTCTCAGTGAGCAACATCACTCAAACTTGAGTGTGACTGAGATGATGACCCTTTTTTCTTCTTCATCGGCTCTGCACTTTGGACCTTTGCAACAATGTATTCACCTGAGCATACAGCATGTCAGGGTATGTACAATATCAACATGCCGCAGTGTGGATCCTCAAACTTGGTTGCGAGCTGTGTTTGCCAGCAGCTGCTTCCTGCATGCACAACGATCTTCAATATTCTTCAATCCCGTAGATTGCCTTGTATATATCAGGAAGATCCAATAGCATTAGCAAGTGGTCCTTGGCTGCAGGAACCTCCTCTTCTTTGGCATTTTTCTCCTGCTCAGATTTTGCCAAAGGCCAGTCGGAGCATACAAAGGAAGAAACAATTTAGAACAATTGAGATGATATTTGAGATGGTGGGAATAGTTTTCAGAGACGAAAGCAGAAATTTTGGAATGCAGGTCACGCGCAGGTCACGCTCAGGTCAAGCGCTTCCCAGGTCAGCGGGCAGATAGAATGCACGGATGGGGGGATGATCGAGGGTATGAATCTATAAGAATGGGTATGCGCCAACAGTTTGCATTAGTTTTGCAATCTTTTGCTTATGGATTCTGTGTGCAAGCTAAGCCGATCTAAGCTGGAGCAGCAACGCATTGCAATTGTTGCACAACGTTTGATCCCTTTTCTGCTTCCCCTCGTATTCTCAGATTGGCTTATGGGTCTTTCTGACGAGCAGGTGGCATAGGCCCGTCGGGAATTTTACAGACCTCCTGATTGGTTGAAAGAGGTAGACAAAGGTTCCATGGCTTTGTTCATTAGCAGCAGAACTGCCCTCCCTGCTTCCTTTCCTTTCAACTTTCACCCGGTCCACAAACTTGGACAAAAGCTTTTCGCTCCAAGAGACCAAGAGATGCGACTTCATCGGATCATGTGCCAAACACCAAATAAAAGGACGCAAACGAAACCACCCCTCTAACTAGGGGTGTTACGAGGCCATGATTGATGTCCATGAGCAGGTCCTGATTTTCCTTGCTCAAGATCCATTTGTCAAAATCTTTGGAGCAAATATCTCACATGATATCATTCTCACATTGATACCACACTACTTCTCACAGTCTTACAGTGGGACAACTGACATCACAACAAGAAATTAGAGGAAGCCAGCCACAGAGCATGACCAATAGGCAGGATAAATCTGGGAACTCGGTCAATAGCAGTTGAGGCTCCCAAGAAGTCCCACTGAAGGGGAGGGTGCTTATCGTGGTTCAAGTGAACTTGTAATAACTTGCAGTCCAAATCTTCCCCCCAAAAAACATGTTCTGAGAATGCTGTCTACATTTTGTAGATTTTGCACTGCATCAATCTAGCGACCAAAACACCAAATGATAGATGATATGCTCCAACATCAGTTTGTTTGCTTGTTGCCGCAGAAAGACCAAAGAAATGCGCAAGTTCGCTCTATTGGTGTCGTTCTTACTTCAAACCCCGATGGATGAGATGAGAGCGGTACTTGGCTTCGGTCCAGTCCTCTGTTTTCGCTTGCTGGCTGTCTGCCTTCCGTTGCCCCTCCTGTTGGAAAGCGAATTTCCAGTTCATATGAATGAGCAAATTGGCGGTGGTGCTTGTTTATCATCTATATGATATGATAATATATAAATAAACTGTATATATAAATATATACATACCTAAATATATTTTGTAAATTTGCCACATCTATCAACATGATGAAGCAAACTCTTCTACAAAGCTAGACTATGCCTTTCAACAGAAAGCAACGGCGGCCATTGACCACTGTGCAAGTGATGGCACGATGCCAACGACTCGTCAACTCTTGGTAGAATGAGGCCTTGGACATCTTTCCCTTCTTCTTGTCTGCCAGATGTTTGGCTTCTTCTTTGGTTTCCTTCGTTGCGCTCGTGGCGGAAATGTTGTATCCTGTATCCCGAACTATGCTTCAAGCACCTGGAGACTTTGACTCTAAAGCTTGGAAGACAGACTATTGCACACACGCACAAAGACACACTGATGACAACATAGACCAACAAAGAACAACCAAGACACGCACACACACACACACAAACACTGATGAGAGTTCTACATGGTTGTCTGGCGTAGTGCGAGGTAGGGCATCGATATGAAGTAGGCCTCATTTAAAATATATATAACATGGTCCTAAAATAGCTCATCATCGGAGAAATAACCCAGTTGTTGTAGTTCCTGGAAAATAAATCGAAAGGGTTCTAAGCTTAGCCCCAGCTATTCAACGGAAAAACGGAAATGCAGGTACGTTTGCACCGGGTGGGGGGGGGTGTCTTCGTTGGCCGGAGACCCCCCCCACCCTCTCCGGCCCCCTGCTGTAAAATTGTTGAAAAATCATTTCACCGTGTTCCTAGGTGTTTTCACACACACGCCCCCCGAAGGGGGCGATAATTGGGACCTAGAGAAGCAAACCCCATCAACAGAACAGAAGTCAACAGTTCAAACAAAGCCTACACCCTAAAGAAGCAAACCCCATCAACAAACCAGAAATCAACAGTTCAAACCTTGGAAAGGGGTACTAGGCTTAGGCCCAGCCATGACAACGTTGGGTTCTTGGCTTAGCCCTGGCCATTTCGGAGGTACCTTAGTGGGGTTCTTGGCTTAGCCCTGGCCATGATGGAAGTACCTTAGTGGGGTACTTGGCTTAGCCCCAGCCATGAAACTGTTGGGTTCTAGCCATGCGGAATGTACCTTAGTGGGGTACTTGGCTTAGCCCCAGCCATAAACAGAAAACGGATGGGTTCTTGGCTTAGCCTGGCTTAGCCCCAGCCATGAAAGTGTTGGGTTCTAGGCTTAGCCCTGGCCATACGGAATGTACCTTAGTGGGGTACTTGGCTTAGCCCAGCCATTCAAGGAAATGAGGTGGGTTCTTGGCTTAGCCCTGGCCATACAGAAAATTGGTCCTGCAGGGTTGAAAACAAAAACAGCAAACCTTTTTAAAACAATTTGTAGTTAATGTACCAACACAGACTCGACACGACTGCGGGTCCACCGAATACCTTCCAGACATAAAATCAGGGGTGACACTAGGTCTTATAAGTGGCTGGAAGCCTCCCAACGCCTGAATGGCTCGTAAGTTCTTAAATTCTGGCGCCCGACTGGCTGTAATGGCTCAGAGGGCCGGCTGTACGGTCTTTAATCCATGGCACGATNTCACACACACACACACATCATGACTCATGACGTAGACCTGAAAATGGCATGTATGCTCATGCTCATTTGCATTCCATACAGGCACATGCATATAGGTGATCCTTTCAGATTATATAAACCATGTTCATTGCCTGCACAAGCACATACACGTACGCTCGCACACATAAACAACCGCAAACACATGCGCGCACACACACACACATACAAAATGGAAGTACCTTGTACTCCCATCGGCAGCTGTGAGAACATCTCCACAGGAAATAGAAAGTACATAAACCTTGCGTTGTAGATACCATTACGATGAATTACGGGCATCATTTGGCATCACCTTCCCATCCATCCACAAAGGGGGATGAGGATGGTACCAGTGCCCCCGCCTGGATCATGCAAACATACACGCGTGGTATTATGGTAAGCATGCGCAAAATTTCCATACGTTTTGATAAGTCTTGGCACTGCCAACTGAAAACCCCTTGATTTCAAAATCCGGAGGGAACAGCGTGTTTGTCTGTCCTCCTCAATGGCGGCAGCCGTCTCCGGCTTTTTTTCCACTTCCTGATGAGAAGCTTCTCGTTTTGCTGGCGCCTGGCCAAGGCATCAAACCATCAGGACTATTTACTCAAGGTAGCTGTTGGCCGGACCTCTTTGCAGCGACACCATTCAAAGCGCGACATGTAACCAGTGCATCTTTTGAATCCACTTCAATGGCCTTCTTTTTGTTTCCTTTGCTTGCTGCACTTTCGTCCTGTCCTTCTTCCTTTCACAGCTTTCTCAATGAGGAACTGCCCCAACAAATATGTCCAATGGATTATCGGATTATCGAACACTCTCCCTTGAGACAACGAATCCTGCATTTCTAGGGCAGCTCCATAGATGGTGCTATTGGATGGACTCAGGATGGCCAATAAAGTTTTGACGTCTTGAATTAGTCACCTTCGTCACCTTTTTATGGCAGCAACCAATAAGATGTGTAAAATGGTCCAAACGTACAAAGAACTGCATCATAGCAATGGCATATTCCAGCAAAAATGGTCAAACCGAACATATAATTACCCAAACTTTGCTGGGATGACATTTACGTTTATGTAAATTTCTATGTAGAATATAACACTCTTTGCCCTCTACGAATGTGAACATGTACATGCATGGAGAAAACTTTTATATATTTTAAATTGCGCACGGAGGGGACTTTGGTGCCTGGCTTTCCCCGTTGAAGAGCGGGACGGAACGCTCATGGCTTCCAACCAGAACCACCACCAGCAGCTAACAACATCAGAAACAGGATCAGAATCAGAATCATCATCATCAACAACAACAGCAACGACACTGACAGTGACAACAGGTCGACAAAACCAAGATGTCAGCAACAGTTCCACAAAAGTGAACAACTGGACTGTTTTTGCACAGCCTCCTTCAAATCTCCATTTTGGCCTTGAACCTTGCTAGGCCAAGCTAGAAGCTGGCCTTCTCGGGCTTGACGTCTCCAACAGGGGACGGAGGAGTTTCCGGACAAGTTCCCAACCTTGGCTGAAAAATTGGCTCACAATGTCGCTGCAGGTGTAAGCACGTTGCAGGAACTTGCCTTACAACAGAGCCTCTTTGTCTCTTTTGTTTAATTGCTAATCTCTGTGTCGTACGCTGAACTAATGATGAAAGATTCTCATCATACCATGACAGGACACATCAAGACAGCGTACCACAAAATTTAAGGGTTTGCCTTGGACGCTTGCCTTTGTTTTTTGTGGTCCAAAAGTTGAGCGTGAGTTTGCAGTCAATATTTCACTTGCAGCCAGCACATGTGCCAACAAGCTGACCGAGGGTATCCAATGGTCAATCTTTTGGCTGAGGAAGCTAGCCTCGCTACAAGTGACAAGTAAATAGATTGTAGAGACTGTGCACTGTCCTTACTGTAATCCGATTTACTGTGCCTGTACTTTGGCTCCATTTTGGGGTTGATGCTCATCCTGCACTGACGTGTCAAGGCCTATGGTACTCTTCCCAAATAGAGGGGGTTTGCAAGGAATTCTATTGGTTGGAAGCTTGTCATTCAATAAACCATGCTTGATTGAAAAATAAGCTTTATGGTCTGTTGCATCCGCAACAGTGAATTGAGGCGTCATACCCACCATTTGCAGGAGCTGCAGCACCAACCTGCACATGACATGTCAACATCTTTCATCATCCGTACAACCGTTTCAGCAACTGCGAAGCCAACGCCCCAGTAATCATGACGAGGAGAAGCAAAGCACAACCAACCTCGCAATGCTTATAGAAGCCTACAATATTACAATGAATCCCTTCCAATTGGAATGGAGTTGTAGCAGTGGCAGAATGGTTTTCCATGGAACTACCGGCAACACGTTGTGAAGTAATTAACCAAGCAAGCATGCAGGAAGAGCAAATGCAATCGCAGATTGCATGCGCGGAGCAAAAAAAAGGCAAGCAACACCAGAAAATGAAATCAAACATACACTGGAAATTTAGCAGTGACACACAGCAGCAGGACGAAGAAGACAGCACTGGAGATCAGCAAGATATCGTCTCTGCGCACATGAAAGGTTGGACGGATCTTGAGGAATCTCGCGAGCGGGCCTGTTTCAATCAACAGGTGCAAAATGCATGAAGCCTGCCGTTACCAAAGGGCAGGACATGAATCCGGAAAGGCAACCCGGACAATTCTTGCACCTTCCGACCAGACAATTCTTGCGAGTTTTCTCCTCTTAAATTTCCAAGCAAACCCAAGTGCCCAACCCCTTATAGAGTCACATGCCCACAGTAATCCTGTAATACCTTTAGCATCCTTTCTAAGTGAAGCAGTTCTTATGAAGCCTTGTCCAAAGCCGCAATGACTCCCAAAACTGTCAACGAGCAAAGAACAATCTTTTGAAGGTGAAAGGATGACTTAGCTTTGTGGTCAATGCCTGAATGGTTGGCGTCTTGCTTAAATGTTCTTGTTGCCCTAAATGAGGCGGCCAATTTACTTGTCCTTTTCCGGTAAACGCTGTGCCCGTCACAAGTTTACCTATTCCGTTCAGTATATCATTTTGGATCATTTTGGGCCAGGTGTGGCCAACCAACCCTATCCAATCTGTACAACCTTCTGAATTTTCTGAAGCAATTAGAAGATTTCAACAGCTTGGAAGCATCCGTATCCTTGCGACGGAGCCGCAACTTAATTTTATCGTTCCAGCAGCAAAATGTTAATACAGTGAGTCATACAACAGCAGCACCGCGGCACCGCGCAGCAGAATACTGTCCACAATTGTCCATCGCCAAGGAATCCAATCAAGTGTGCAAAGTTGGTTGTTCATGTCATGACTTTAACGAGGATGTCCTGGCTAGATATCAATGACTCAAAATCATGACGTGATATCCCAGGTGGTGCACCCACTTGAAGAGGTCATTACACTGTCATTACACCTTGTGCTCGATGCCTTTCCAGTCTCCAAAGGTCCCCAGAACGTCCAAACCTCCCTCCGCAGAACTCTCCAGGTAAAGACTTGGAAACAAACGAGAGAGAAGGATGTATTCTAGGGAAGCAAAAAGGCAACACGAAAAACACGGCAAACACAGCGAATTTCAACATAAGCATTCAGCGTTCAAAAACAACACAAATACCACAAAGTTGGAAGTTCTTGGACACAAGCCTTCATTGCACCGTATTAGAATTCAAGAAACCAGTCTGACTTCGTGTAGTCAGTGTATCTTCCCCCAAGTGCCTTGTATGCTTTCGGCAGGACAAGCGCCTTTGAAGCATCACCAGTCAAACCTTCAGGACATGGTCCGCGGTCACACTCATTTCACATCCTCCTAGAGCCATCTAGAGCCCCCAAAGAAGACTTTAAAATACTTTAAAACTCAAAACGGATCTCTTGTTGCAGACTGGCAGCCCATCTCCATTGGTCCACAAATCACTCCTGCTGTGAATTCACCTGCCACCTGCAAGGCATCGCGACGGATCACAGCCGTGCATTCATGTGCATCAAAACCTATCCATCCACTTCAGCACACCAAACCTTTCACTTAACGTACTTACGTACTTGTTGTGAAGGGGTCGATATAGAAAACAAAGCCCTTCGAACTGAGTTTACCCCTGGTCTCATTTTGGCCCAGCCATTGCAACATCCCATCTGCACTCTCCATCGAGTCTTTGCAAGCTTTGTACTTCGAACTCTCGGCTTCACACTGGACAATCATTTTTGCAAATTGATGTACAGTAGCTGTCTTGTGTTTCTCATCCTGATGTACGAGTACTAGGATTACAAGGGCATTGAAATGTCCTATTTAGGTTGCAAACTTCGATTCATAGCTGAACCCCGAAAGTTGACCCTGCCTTTTGCTTCTTGACTTCCTTTCCCATAACTTCAGAACCTTCAGGAGCAAGAACTACTGACCTTGGTGTCACAATGTCGTATAGATCTTGGATGAGCAAGAACCTTGACTTCATCTGGATCCCTCCTGTGACCTGGCAAAACAATCATGAACATTCATCAGCATCCTTCCCCCTTCCATGATCATGATTTTATTTGTACGGCAGGATCCCTGGACTCCTGGATTACTCCTGAAGCCGAAACAAACGAGACGCTTCAACATGTTGGTTTCAACTTTGGCAGCCTCCAAAACTTCACTTGATCGTGGCAATTTCGGTCCTGTATAATATACAGAAATGGACGAAATGCATGCATGAAGAAACGGAGTTCATGAGGCCTCCAAATGAAGCACATATCCCGTATGCAATCCGTACGCGGTATGCATGTCAAATACGAATGTTTTTCATCAAAGTCAAGAGCGTTGCGTCGCTAGGAGATGCCTACCTCATTTGCCTTCTACTATGGTACTTCATCACACCCTTGTACTTTCCATAACAATTACTGAAAATCCATCGAAACTTGGATTAAGGGACTCCTGAACTCGCTGTGGCATGGACACATGCAAGGCGGTTGAGTATTTGCGAACGAACGTCCACTTAAACAGACATATCAAACAAACAGTCAAAACTTACCGTGAGACCATCGGTATGGCTTGTGTTTTCCCAAGTTGGTCGCTGTATCAACAAAACAGTTATCAAGACCATCCAATACCAGCATGTAAGGTCAAAACAAAGGGAGACTGGATCCAGCTGATGAACACAGCAAATCATGTGATCAGCTCCATTGAAACCCTGCGAAGGAAGCAACTATGACATGGCGTGCTGGAATAAAATGCCTTGTGCGCTGGGCTTCGGCATTCGGAGGGACTGCTTCAGCGCCCAGGCTAGGCTTCTAACTGTCCAGGTTCCAAATTGTCATAGGATGTGACCTGAGGGCAAGCAGCACAAACCGGATCTCTTCACTGCATCAACTGCTTGGCAAGTATTCAAATGAAACCTTTTGCTGTCCATGTTCTGAGGGATCCGACGACAGTTGCTGGTTCACCTCCAGTCTCCAACTCCACCAAGAACATCCTTAGAAGCATGAATGGCATATGCATGCTCTTTCAGGCTGCACGGTTTGGGAGTGGGAATATTGTATTCCTTTTGATTAATTGACAAATTATCTACTTACAGTATCTATTTCTTTACCTATCTATAATATCTAGTCAAATTTTGAACAACTCATTATTACTATTGTCATTTGTGACATGTGCCGAACGCCCCTTTTCACTCAATGGCATGCAGTGCAGTGAAAGGATGAAACCTGGCTCTCGGATTCTTCTACCGAACGGCAAAACTGCGACGACTTGGACCAATGACTGACGTTTTCACTTCCATGTAGCGTGTCGTCGACCCCCCTGCCCCCACAATGGTATCCCCACTGAACCCCGTACTCTGTAGGACGACAACTGCAACAACAGCAACAACGACAACAACAACAACAGCAACAGCAACAGCAACAGCAACAGCAACAGCAACAACAACAACAACAACAACAACAACAACAACAGCAACAGCAACAGCAACAGCAACAGCAACAGCAACAGCAACAGCAACAGCAACAACCATGACGACGACTACGACTGGTACTACTCCTACTCCTACTCCTCCTACTCCTCCTACTCCTCCTACTCCTCCTACTCCTCCTACTCCTCCTACTCCTCCTACTCCTCCTACTCCTACTACTCATACTACTCCTACTACTACTCCTACTACTACTCCTACTCCTACTACAAGTCCTCCCCCTCCTCCTACTACTCCTCCTGCTGCTGCTACTGCTACTGCTACTCCTACTCCTGCTCCTGCTCCTACTACTACACCTACTACTACTCATACTCGAACTCCTACTACTCCTACTCCCACTCCTACTCCTACTGCTACTGCTACTGCTACTACTACTACTACTGCTGCTGCTGCTGCTGCTGCTGCTACTACCACTACTACCAGGACTACCAGAACTACTACAACTACTAGCTACTATGTACTGTCTAGTGCTACTTACCTATAAATTCAGCTAAATTGTATGCGTGCAAATATGTGTGTATATGAAAATATACACATATTATATACATTGTATTCTATTGTCTAATATGCTAGTGTGACCTTGCGTCTCTTACCTTACGAAGCGCATGACTTTTTTCAGTAGTGACGGGCAGTATGGCTGGCTGCAATCCTGGGGCTCGGTTACACGCAATGGAATTACATGCTAAAAGACATTATCTGCAGTTTCTTCTAGAGCAAAAGAAGCCATGGGGCCTCAAAGAAATGTCACTGCAGTGCGAGGAATCCTTTCCCCTTGTGTCCTTCCTGTGCAGCACAAAGAGGTTACTGTTTACACCCCTGGGGGGCATGACGTCTATTGATCTAAAATATGAGAACTATGGAACACTCAAACCGCTTCAAAACCAAGGTCCAAACCCTTTTTTCTTCTTCATTGCATCCACGGTCTTGACCTTTGCCACAATATATTGGCCTGAGCAAAAACCACCGATGGAAAGAACAAGTATGGAAACTGGAAACTGACACGTTGGGACATTTCAATCTTTAGTCCTTGGCTGTGCGTAGCACCTGCTTCTGGTGCGGTCTCCTCGTCCTCACCAGCCTGCTCGGAGCCAAATCTGATAATTGCCACGAACGCAAAAGCGAAACACAAACAATGTGTATCCGTTGCTGTGTAGTGCAGACATTTATGAGGATCGAATCCATGTACGTGTAAGATATGTACCTGCGTGGGGGACCAAGTGAATGCGATAGTGTGGCACATGTGGGTCAGCATGAATGTAGAAAGACAAGTTGAGTCAAGTCGGGAGATGTTGATGGCAATCACGATGTATTGAAGCACGTAAAAATACGATCGGAATGTGATCGCATGAAATGTTCATACGATATGTTTAGACACACTTCTTCAATGTAATGATTGAACACCCTTCCAAATTTGTAATACGTGAGTGCTGGGGTGAACAAAAGCTGGTCGAGGGGTGGCAGATGCAACCCACAAGAGGACCGAGTCTTGATGATGAGGATGAGGATGGTGCTGAGGAAGAGCATGAGGATGACAACCCCTACCCCCCTCCCACAAAGATTGATTCAATCCACCCCCCCTCGCGATTCTATGATTGAATTATTTGCCTAAACTCAGCCCCCAAAGTGACTGCTAAAGCAAAGTCAACTGCAGCTGGGACAACCCAGCTTGCGCAATAATCTGTTCTGGAATGCTCTGCTAGAATGCGCGCGCGCGCGCTCTCTATCTCTCTCTCTCTCTCTCGTAGAATATATGCTTTAACAGGTAGGCTTCCGTGTGGAAAACACTTCTTACAATCGTGTTGCTAGCAGCTAGCACCTACAGTAGGACACGCTTATCCAACCTGCCTTCAAACTCGCCAGAAACCTGTCTCCATGATTGTCTGTGTAGGAATTTCTGAAGGCTCTCTTTATATCCAGAGCGCGAAAGACCATTCTTCTTTCAAAAGCTTCTTGGAGACGTATGAAAGAGTTGGGTGACAGATCCCATGCCACACATACAAGCATTATGAAACAAAATCATATAATGGATCCTAAAAAGCGAACCAATTTCCTCCACACAAAAAAAGGATACAGCCCGGTACTGCCACAAGTGTGCTTTGCAACTCACAAGCACTCAGGTTCAAAAACGCACCAAACGCGCAACAAAAATGCCGCTCACGTTGAAAGTCGAGCACGCAGCACGAAAACCCAACACGTCATAAGATAGGGAGAACATGACAGGGTTGTACATATGCAAAAAACTCCCTGCACAACTTCCAGCACTTGGGATTGTATTCATGATCCTCACGTTTCTTCGTGATGCTTTATGCACATGGTATGGCGGTCGAACGTAAGAGTTTCAATGGTCAGCCAACATAGCCCACATGCAGTGTTTGAAACATGCGTGGCATGGTGGCCAGGACTCCTCGGCCGCAGTTCCATCTTCTCCAGCATCTTTCTCATCTTTTTCCTTTGGGGCTTTAAAATTGAGGGTCGGTCGCATACTCATGACACCTCATGGCCATGGCTAAAAACTGCTAGAAGGAAGCAGAAAGAAAGTTGAGTTGCGGTGGGAACAAAACACCACTTAAGATCTTGGCAAAAATGAACCCTCTGCAGTCAAGAAGGGCACCCTGGCCTCTTCGGCCTCTTCGGCAGGGCTTTGTTCCTCTTCCGAGTCTTGTTCATCTTGTTCCTTGTCTTTGGCCTTCTGAGCAACAAAAGCCAGCTCAGAGCGTTGTCCTAAATGTGGGTCATTAAACTACAATGGCATGTACTTTAGGAAGGTTTATAAAATCTGGTTTAATGGCAAGGTATGCCTATACACTATACTTCTGCATGTCACACGGTTGCTTGCTACTCATGATAGCTCGCTTGTGAAAGCATGCTCTATCAATTTGAATTTGGCTGTTCCTCGTTGGCTTCGCTTTCATCTTCAGACTTCTGCTCCTTTGGTCTTTTTCATTGATGGAGCCATGACATCATTATGGAGAATGTTTGGAGAACACCTTTGTTTGTGATGATTTATGTTTCAGATTTTGCTTCTGGCACGGTCAAAGGGTCAGCTCTCTCTCCACTATCCCCTAATCTCGCGTGGAAACATCCAAAAGAAAAGCTTCACTAAAATCCAATATCAAAATCTATGTAAAGACTCCAGGTTCTGTCAATGAAAACCAGCAACATGTAATTGACTCATGTACACAGAAATGAGGCAATGCGAGACGGTGGCTGTTTGCAGGGAGCAGCATATGCAAATATGATATAAGTGGTGCATACTGCTTGAACCATCTTGCATTAATATAAAATTCACCACTAGTGCAATTTCATGGGGGAGGGGGTCGAACCATACAATGCTGTCCCAAACATACGCAGTTTCTACTGTTCTGGTGATGCAGACACTTAACAGAATATGCAATATGGCCAATACAATTTCGACTGAAAAGCATGCATGAAACCTTTTATTTGGGGGTTGGTCTAAACAATCTCCTGGAACTCCCAAATAGCAAAAGCTTGAAGATAGACCCTCCAATGCTGTCTCTCTTTGGTCTGAAAACACCTGGACAGCTTCATGCCTGGATACAGCCCGGTACTGCCGCAAGTGTGCTCTGCAATTCACAAGCACTCACGTAAGATAGGGAGAACATGACAGGGTTGTACATATGCAAAAAACTCCCTGCACAACTTCCAGCACTTGGGATTGTATTCATGATCCTCACGTTTCTTCGTGATGCTTTATGCACATGGTATGGCGGTCGAACGTAAGAGTTTCAATGGTCAGCCAACATAGCCCACATGCAGTGTTTGAAACATGCGTGGCATGGTGGCCAGGACTCCTCGGCCGCAGTTCCATCTTCTCCAGCATCTTTCTCATCTTTTTCCTTTGGGGCTTTAAAATTGAGGGTCGGTCGCATACTCATGACACCTCATTTGGCTAAAAACTGCTAGAAGGAAGCAGAAAGAAAGTTGAGTTGCGGTGGGAACAAAACACCACTTAAGATCTTGGCAAAAATGAACCCTCTGCAGTCAAGAAGGGCACCCTGGCCTCTTCGGCCTCTTCGGCAGGGCTTTGTTCCTCTTCCGAGTCTTGTTCATCTTGTTCCTTGTCTTTGGCCTTCAGCGGAGCGCTGTCGAGAAGTCAAGAATCATCATCTATTCGTGTCGCATAGAACCGAACAAGGTGCTCTGCGACGGACCGCAAAAAATTCATCGACTCGGTCATGCACCCCGTACAAAGCTAGATGGAATGTACGTAGTCTTACTGAAGAAAAGTCACCATCGTGACGCTGGTGCGGCATAAAGATCTGCATGTGTCGAAATGTTTATAACCAGAAAGAGAAGAAGAGAAAAAGAGATGAGGAGAGCAAGAGAAGAAGAGAGAAAGAGAGAGAGAAAGAGAGAGAGAGAGAGAGAGAGAGAGAAGAGAGAGAGAGAGA
>DF245347.1:0-16872 GCA_000507305.1 Breviolum minutum Mf 1.05b.01 | reverse complement strand
GGTCCGTGCAAGCTTGACCACGGTGGTCTTGAGCCAAATGCAGTCGCCATATATGAAGAGGTTATGTACCGCATACTACCGCTGATACACTCTTCGCACGATATATGAAGTGTTTGGCGTTTTGTGAGAAGCCTGAAATCTACGAAACATCCCAGCATTCCTGCCCTGTCCAGTGGTTTTTTCACCCAAGATCCACAAAACCAAGATGTAAAACTGCGGACAAGGGACCAAAACCTTGGAATTGGCGATGCTCCCGGCACCTGCACCTGGCGTCATTGTGAGAAGAGGTTGCTGTGTCAGATGGGCCGGGACGGCCCTGTTTCTCTGATTTCAGTCGGAACAAACCCAGTTCCAAAATCATGGAGTATGAAATCAATTTCTATACAAAATTGTAAAAACTGTTACACATATCATATCATCATATTTCTTACCTATATCGATGATGATCTATATCTGCGTTCCTGCTTGAGAAACAATAACTTTGACCAGGCTCTCAGGTGCTGACCCATCGAAGTTCCCCCGGATTGCAGAATAGCTGAGAACTGAAGAATGGGCACTTCGAAAACAAAAAGAGTTGAGATTCTTTTTAGCTTTTCGAAAACAAGAAGAAAATGCTGAAAAGAAGTCCTGTTTCTTTTTCACTTCCAACTCATTGCAGTAAAACATTTAGACGTTTTTCTAGTTCGATCGATTTAAGCTTGAGGTAACCGTGACATGCCGAGAAACTGAGAGCCAAAGGCTGGCAACAAAGGCTGTATACACACTCCAGACCCAAACCATGAGCTGAAAAGTGAGTCAAAAATACACTTTTTGAGAAAACTCATTGAGTAGTAAGTGGTCATAAGTGGTCAAGTAAAAAAGAGAAAGGAACATGCCGACAAGAAATAGCGCAACAAAAAGGATCTTTAATTCGTGAGATCTCGTGAACATTTGGAAAAGACACCATCCGCAGCCGTTTCTCTGGTTTTCCACTGTCCGGTTGGCTCACGAAAAGCTGACAAGATTTGACCATCTGAGTCACAAAAAGCTTGCAAGAATCACAATCACAATCACACATCCAGAAACATGCAACTCAAGGGATTTAGCAACAGTAGAAGATGCAACATGTTCTTTTCTGCCAACGTTGTTTCTTTCTTCTTTTGACAAAAAAACCCTCAGAAAACATGTTTGGAAAACGTCTTGCAAACTTGTATTTCTTATTTTCGCTGCTGATAGGCCACACCCATCTCAAGCAGCTGGGGCTGGGGAAGGACCAGGACCCTCTGAGTCGTGGTGTTCATCATTCTCAGAGATCCATGGAAGCTCATCGTTTCCTTCAAAATTCCAAGCCTCCAAAGCCATCTCTTCATCTGTTAACAAACAAGCATCCAAGAGACTTTCAATGTCATTTGCTTCTTCAAATTTGCCAATGACCACAATTTCTTGTGCTCGGTCTCCATGAGGTTCCGTCCATAGAGCTTGCAAATCCTCCCAAAGGCCTTCAGGCCAAAGATCTCTTTCAACAGCTGCCCACCAGGGTTGTCCTTGTCTCACATTCCGCAAGAATCCCACGGCCTCAAAAATGGCAACAAATTCTTTTCCAAAAGCGCTAGCAATCCAAGCATAGCCCTTCGCTCGCAATACACTGTCCGGAAGGGCACCAGGAGTATTCAACAATTGGGCGAAACGTTTGGGATGAAAAGGTTTACGACGTTTGTAAATGAAATTGCGAATGCCAAACTCAACGGTCTCAGGGGTGTGTTCTCCTCGCGCTTCCTTGAGCCACATTTCATGCTTTTCAGCACCATCCATCGTGAAACGCTTGGTATTCAACACCAAAGATGGGCTAATCTCACTACGTGTAGTTTCGAAGATGGCAGCCTCTGGGTTCATCCTGGAAATCATAGCCTTCAGTTCCGCCATTTGTTCAGCAGTAAGCAAATCACGTTTGTTGAGCAACACAACATTGGCAAACTCGATCTGGTCCACTAACAGTTGGGCCATGCGACGTTCATCTCCTTCATATGCTGCTTGACCAGTGGACTTGGTCGTTTCTAAGGACTGGAGGTTGGAGAACATATTAGCACCATCCACCACTGTCACCATGGTATCCAAGCGTGCGACATCCTTTAGCAACACACCTGTGGACTTATCATCAAAGGTAAAGGTCTCTGCCACTGGGAGTGGTTCAGAGATACCCGACGACTCTACCACGATGTAGTCGTAGTTCTTCTGTTGAGTGAGTTCAACGATGCCACTTAAGAGATCTTCACGGAGGGTGCAACAAATGCAGCCATTGCTCATTTCGACCACCTTTTCCTGTTTCAAAGTTTGAAGTATGGAAGTGGGAAATTGACTATCTAAAAAGGATTGGACAAAGAATTTGTTCGGTGAATTTCTAGATTGAATAGAAAATGCTGCCAATTTTTTGTAGGTGAGATGATCAACAATGATGAAAAAAACTGTGAGAAGTCTAGGCAAGTTTCGATCTTCTGATGCACATCAGCCGACACGAATTGAGCATCAATGTTGACAGCGGCCATGTCGTTGACGATGACTGCCACCTTCAACCCTTCCACATTGTGCAGGATATGCTTCAACAAGGTGGTCTTCCCAGCACCCAGGAAACCACTCAACACGGTGACGGGCACTAAATCCTCTGGAGCTGGTGTGACTGCCACAGGTGGTGTCAATTGGATGGTTGGAATCACTTTAGGTCCGAAGTTCAGTGGATACTCTGGGACCACGATACCTTCATTCACAGCTTCTGTTACTTGTGTTGCAAGGTTCATTACAGCTTTCTTCTCATAGGAATTCTCCAATCTAGCCACTGCACGGTCGAAGGGGAACCAGTCATACAAATCATCTTCGTCTTCGGATTCGAATTCTTCACTCCCGGGTGGTGGAGGATTTGTAGCCAATGCGGCAAAAATCGTGACAATCACCGGAGAACCTGAAGTTTTGTCATAGACTTTAGCTGGAGCTACATCTCGTAGAATCATGAATTCATCTGGATAAATATCACAAGCTTCACAAGTTGCTCTGGTAGCTGCCTGCTCTGCTGTCTCGAAGCTCTTCGCTTCTCCACAAGGCACGGAAACCACATTGCCATCCCTTCGAGACAAGACACATTTGGAACCTCGCAGCAACAAAAGGCCATAGAGTCGGGCTCTTTCAGACGTATTTTGAAGTGTTTGAGCTCCATAACCTTCTCGAAATTCACCACTCGTTATTTTCTCCACCATCACCAGCAATCGTCCATTCACAGAAGTCACCCAACCATCCACTGACACTATGCGGCCACGGGACATCTCTGCTCTCAATTCTTTGGAAACTAAAGCTTCAACACCTCCCACAGAGTCTGCTAACATCACGTGACAGGGAGGGCCTTCGGCAATGATGGCTAAGACTTGGACAACCAATCCAGAAAAGGCCATACCCAATGTAAGATGCTGAGTCTGTACATTTTGCACTGCTCCAACGCTCACCTGAAACACATGAAACAAAGCTGTTGACGATTTTGGTTTTCAGGGAACGATATGACATGACTCATGACAATGCTTGTGTTTTTCATAGTTGCTTAATGTTGCTTAGCTTGGGTCCTTTGGGGTTGCTTAGTACATCAGATTTGTACTTCTAGTGCGACGTGAACGAAGATCTCTGGTCGCTTTGGGGTGCCTCTGGAGCTGGGTCTATGAAACCACCGATGTTAATAAGTGTGTTTCGATTCCTATGATTTGCTAGGGAAAGGAGCCTTGGTGAATCTTGGTGACTGGTCTATGCTGAATTGGGTCGTGAAGGTTTGAGTGGTGTGTTTTGTAGTCAAACATTTCATGACTTCTGCCCCACCTTGGGTTGCGTGACCGCCATCTCTCTGGGCAATTTGATATCACTAATTGGCATCATCACAACTGAGGTGATGTTCTTGGCTTTTTGCACCAGTTGTTTTGACCGTGGATCCAATGTAAAGTCCACAGACATGAAATACAAATCCTCCAGTGTCGGTTCGAAATAGCCAGGATCTTGATGCGGACCACGCCATGCTTTGGCAAAAGCTTCGGTGGTTTCACAGATTTCGATATCGATGGATTTGGTCACCTTCTCCACGACTTTGCGTGACACCGAGGCTGCACCACTCAGCAGTATTCGTGAGATTTTAGAGGAATCAAGTGATTCCAATAAGGCTGCCACTAATCCAGCATCTTCTCCATGTGTCAAACAAGTCGCATTTGTGCAATTGAATTTGATGAACCACTTCACTAACATCTTCACCACTTTCCCTGGATTCTTCATCTCAGCTTGAAGCTCCTCTGGAGTTCCAATCTTGGATAAATCGATGATAAACACATCGTCATGTTCAGGTTTTGCCACTTTCTTCACCAGTTCCGCATGCCTTCGACACACGTGACCCGCAGAGAGATAAGGTGCCACGTTGGAGACCTGGGAGGGGCCACCAGCGAAGAGGAGCAACGGCGCTGCTGGAGAGTGGCTCGGCTTGTAGGGCCATCCGGTGGAAGCAACGAAAAGCTTCACTCCGGGAAGGGACTCCGCATCAGCACCACGGCGTCCAGCACGGGCCATGGCGTCTTACAAACACGGCATGAACGAAAACTTTTCGGGAGAAGAATGAAAGAATGAAAGATTGAAAATGAAGGAGATGTGAGATGTTCGAATTGATGTTCTTTCAGCCAGGCATGCGTAATCTCAAAGGAAAGAATTCGTAGTCCACAAACTGTTGCAAAAAAAAACTTTGCAAACATTCTGACCGTGTTTTGCTGCACATTCTGTTTGCAAACACGTCTGCCATCTGACTGCTGTAAGATCCGTAGTTGCCACCATCGAGTCGTGTCAGAATTTGCATTTTTTTGTCCGAAGGGTCAGAATATAGCCTGATTCAGCGGGTGCATCAAGTATTTTGTTGACCTTCCGGATTCCTTCTGTTTCAACATGTTTCAACGACAAACGACAAACACCAGCCTTCAAAGTACGAACCCAACAAACGTGAATGCTTGGCTCTCGCCGTCTTTTACAATGAATTTGATTTGTGCAACATGACACAGACTTGGAAGTTCAAAGAATTACGAAGCAAGGAACACATGTGTGACTTGTTTGGTGCGATTTCCCTCCATTTTATTTGCGTAGAATGATCACAAGTCGTACGGACATGCAACAAACCAATCATCTTGAAAGCATATGTGAAAAAAGGTAAACACGTCAGACAGTTGCAGTATCTGAACCAGGATTACTTTGTGAGAAACAAATCGACACTCGTGACTGTGTTCTTGTCCACTGAGTCACTGGAAAGACCAAATGTATTTGCTTTCTTTGACAAGTAGTGAGAACCGCAGTGTATGTTTGAATGCTAGAGTCCCTTACAAGTACATAATTGCACCTTCTGCTTGAAAATCATCTCAACTCGATGCTCATCCCCAATCCCGAATCGCTGTTTTGGTCAGTGCGGACATGCAAAGATACCCTCAGCAACATCACTTTTCTGTCCACTTGTGCCACTCCAAACTGAAGTTTTTTGACCTTGGAAATGAAATTGAATCCATGACAAATGGAAACACACGTAACTTTGTAACAAATTGTTTAAGACTTTTGAGCACACTTGTCCTGGGATAGTGACTGATAGTGACTCTCTTTCAATGACAATGATTTTGGGCCCGAAGGTGACATTTCGTATTTACTGCTCTTAGAGGTTCACAATTAGCAGTGTCAAGTGACTGCTACCATGATATGGCTATAGACCAAGAAATTGTAGAGCACATCTTGCAGTGGATTTGCGGGAGAAGAGCGTCACTGGCACATTGCTATCATGTGCAGGGAAACGTCAGCCCCTCAGATTAGTTGTATCGAGACCCAGGACATGACCAGATTAACCCTGGTTGAGCTGCAACAATGAAAATCATGAAAATCTAGGAATTGATCCGGGAAAATGAAGGTAAGAAAAGTGAATGTTAAGTTGAACTTCAAAATGCCCTTCATATGATTTCATCATTTCATCATTTCATCATTTCATCATTTCATCATTTCATCATTTCATCATTTCATCATTGCGTCCCTTTTTTAATACAGTTTTGGCACTGCCATGACACAACGATGTCGCCTCTGCGAGGCCGAAGTTTGTGACCTCAGGTGTTCATGTGATTCATGCGTACCACAAATGGATATACAAATATTTGATGAAAAATGACCAAAATCAGACTTTTCAAACATGCCAGCGTACATTCACACGATGTAAGCGGCACTTGAGTTCACCAAAACCAACCACACGTTCTCTTTGACTCGTGCGAATCTTTGATCATATCCAGGTCTGTAACCTTTGCAGCACTGGCTAATGTAATTGGGACGCGTTAACAATCTATGGAGAGCTTTCTGCCTCAAAAATGTTTCCTTCTCTTTGATTCTCGAGGTGCAATTTGTACACAGGTGTGGATGGAAGACCACGGGATAGTCGGCAGCCCAAATTTTTTGTTGAAAACGACATGGCAAAAAAAGGTAGTTCACACCTGCAAACATGAAGTGCTCCATGGTATCATCCAAACTCGGGCCTTGCCAACTGCAGTGCGCATCATCGGGAGGATGAAGCACCTCTGTCAGTTCATCAATAGGAGCATTGGGATAATACATTCGTCCACGTAGATCATGTAAATTCCGTGGATCAGTGGGATAAACGCCGGCAGCACGAAAACATGCAGTTATCACGGATTGGTAAAGGCCTTGCCCTTTGGCTCCTCGATCGTCAAAAGGCCGACATTCTCCACTGATAGGTGGACGCTCCCATTGCAGGCAATAAGGATAGTCATGCATAGGCATTTGTCGACGATGTCGCAAAATGAACCAACTGTAAAATTGACCCACTTTTTGAACAGCATAAGCACTCAAACAACTGCCACTGTTGGGTTCGATTTGGATCCCATTGGACACGTGGTTGGCTAAAACCTCATGACCCAACCAATGTGCATCTTTCGGACTCATCTGGAGCAAGGTGACCAAACGGCGGAAATTGGCTGGCACAAAGAACACGTCGGTCTCCACCAGGCAGGTCCTTCAACGGCGAAACAAAGGCAACAGCAGACTTAGAAGCTGGGCTGGGAAACAAGCCAAGAAGGCGGACACAGCATCCCAGACCAGCTGGAAGACAAGGTGGGAGACAAGACCGGGGACACATCATCTCAGAAACTGGGAGAGAAGACCAGAGACCAGAGAAAAACAAAAGCAGGGAAGCGGATACAGCATCCCAGCCAAGATAAGAGACAAGACCGGAGACGACAGAAAGACAAGACCAGGAAGGCAGACACAGCATCGGCGAGATTTTGATGGCAATTGCAATTGCAAATTTTAACCAAATAAAAACGCAGTGTGTGTGCGTGCAGTTTTTTCCACATGAAAACCCCTGAAAGCGGGTGCAATCTGGCAAACGAATTGCGGTTAAGCGTGTTCAACCAACCGCCAGTCAATGCAACCATTGCTAACGTTTTTGCAATCCAACCCTACAGCAACACTAGCTGATAATTTCCCATAGTTACAGGTGAAATCCTGAGCAGTGATTTTTGAATCTGGCGAGACTTCGATGAATGCACTGGATTGCATTAGGTAGCATGTAGATGCATATTTGAGCGCCAACAACTGCGACCACGAGCTCTCGTCAGAGAGTTTAGTGGACGATTCGGTGGATTCCAGGTTGCGCCCGAACACTGCGCCAAGAAATGCACCAGCGCGAGGTTGTCGGCAAACCAATGGAGGTAGTGGGCCAACCCCTAGTCCTTGGAGATAGGGAAAGGCTGTGCCCATTATGCAGAACCAGCATGTCATCCGATTCTCCGCTGCCTTCCTTCGGTTTGTGTTTCCAATAATTTTTTTCAGCTGATCGTTAGGTTTGGAATGGAATTCTTTTACCGTGCAGTTCTCCCTAAAGTTTGATATGTGAGTAGTTCATACTGATGTTGGTTGCAACATGTTGGCTCTGGAAAGCGGCGGCATTCCCGCATTTAACATAGGGGCGCTTTTTAATCTTTATCTCACCATCTTTGTGACCGGCGCTCAAGCACACCAGGTGGCTCCCCGTCCGATGGCTGGCGCTTATCACCCTTTTGGTTGAAAAATATCTCTCCAAAGTTGCGCTGGCGCCACGCTAGCTGACTTGTGAAACGCATCAATTGGGTTGGGACCCGCCTAGTAATCATGATCAGTGATCTGCGAAAAAACTAACATTAAAAAACATAACAACAAAACATTATTGAAAAAATTGCAGAACATAAAAACAAGAACAAAAATGATCATACCAGAAATAACAATAAGTAAATATTCGAAGGAAGTTTGGAAGTCAAACTTCCGACAATATGGAGAGAGGCAGAGAGTAGTAGACGAGAAGAAGAGAGAAGGGTAGAAAGAGAAAGAGAAAGAGTCAGAAGAAGGAAGGTCCGGGCGGGCGAAATGTTAGGAACGTTGCAAAACACTATGTTTTTTCGATGATTTGTGATTCTCGAGGGTCAAACAGTAGGCTCGCTAAAGCGGTGGGCGCGGAGCCACCTGGCGAGAAGAGAGATGAAAAAGTGCACCGCGTTGTGGCGCGAAGCGCAGTTCCAAGTCAAAATGCACAAAATGCCCCAGGTTCGGAGCACTTTTGGAAGTTGCAATGTTAAAAAAGTGCACGGCGCTGTGGCCCGAAACAACGCCGCAAAGTCGCAATGTGCAAAATCGCGGTTGAGGTCCGACAGGGAGACACTGGACGCGGACGATCGCTGTAGAGAAGGTTCTAGCATCTCTTCAGACATTGTTTCTGACATTATGGGGACGTGAGGAGGAGAAGGTACATAGGGTAACTATACCTGTGCTGTTCACATGCAAGAGACTCCTTCACTTCTTCGTAACCGGGAAAGCCCTCATCCAAAGGGCATTGGTCGGACATTTCGCACTGTCAGCCGTGTTAACTGTTTGAATGATTTTACTTCGTAAGTTCATGGCCCACATGAACTTGAGCTTGCTTGAGCTTTTTGGTGGATTTCACTGAGTCCATCTTGGCCATGTAAGTCAACTGTTTCTGGCGAATAAAATTCATTTTGGAAATGTATGTTATCTTGAGCTGTGCAAGTTCCCTTCGAACATGAACTTTGACCTTCTTGGGGCGCTAATCAGCAAAGTTCACTTTGAAATCGTAAATAAATGCCTTTGCAATTACACATCATCGCTGAAATTGCCCTCTGATTTTTGATTTCATCCGTTGATGTTATTCTGGACCTGGTTGAAGCTCTGTTGACTCTTTTCTTTGCAGTCCTGGTACAGCTTCTTTTCAAGTTGTCAATGCTCGCACCCCTGTTTTTTCATACGGATGTTCAGTTCCCGTACGCACTAAAACTCATTGCATGAATTTGGTCTTTATAATCATACACTACATACATGGCTCAAAGTTCCCCTCAATACTTGCAAAACATAAAACACAACATGAGATTCAACTGACCCTCGGTTATGCAATTCCACAATTCTGCCAAGCAAGTTTTGATGAGGAAGTCAAGCAGCATCTGTAGGAGAACTCCTGCTGGCACGCTTGGCTGGCAGCATGGCATGCGCCCAGGCCAAAGGTCTCAGCCAGGTTGTTGTCGATTGTGACGCCGGGTTGCATAGTCACAAAGCGGAGGGGCCTTGCGAAGGCTTAGCTTCAGTCACGGTGTCAGCAGGCTTCGAAGAAGGTGCGTCGAGCCTTGTCATCCACAAATGTGGCAGTCTCGCAGATTGGCGTTCCCTTCCCGGCGGAGAGTTTGACATTGTCACACCTATTGAGGCTTCTGTCTACAATTTGTCCAGTATATGGGCCCAACAAAAAAAATAAACCAACTGAAATGTCTAAACTCAATCTCTGAGTCTGTTCAATACAATGCTGCCTGCTCGGAAGATTTGAAGCTGGGAGACAGGACCGGAGACAAGAGAAAGACAAGACCAGCGAGGCGAACACAGATCCCAGACCAGATGGGAGACAAGCTGGGAGACAAGACCGGAGACAAGAGAAAGACAAGACCGGTGAGGCCGACACAGCATCACAGCCAAGGCGGACACACTAAGACAGCATTGAGAACTCCAACAGTAAACTGTCTGGGGAATTAAAGAAAAAAAGGTTGACTGCAAGGTTGTTGGTCATCCTTTTTCCATCCTTCAAACTTCAAAACAAACAATCCCAGGTAAAAGGTCCAGTCAAAGCGATGTTGTGGCTCTTCCATTTCAGCGACATGCAGAAGCATGTGACTTACTTTGGCCAATAAATTGCTGTTGGACGGCCACAGGGGTTGTGCCAATCCTGTGCTTTGGTTTATGACCATCTGGAAATTGTCGGAAGGATCCAAGCCAACTTCGATCTCGTCGGACAAGTCCACCACCTTCGATTAAAAATGCCGTGAAGAAACAGGTTGACAGTACTGTTTTTGGTTTTGGTCAAAAGTTCCTTCTACTGATACAAAGGATGCTAGGGGCCGAATTTCAACTCCGCCTTTTCAACCTACAACTCGCTCATCAAGTCACCCTAAACCGACTTGAACTCCATGGATGAGGTGTACAAAAAGTCGCTAATTTTCCATCTCAAAGTTTACGTACCCTCCTTTTAAGCTTCAGAACACCAAACGGCTTTACTTTTTGCGGGCAACCAAACGTAAGCAACAATTCAAACCAACACAAACCACTAACAAACTATCAGGTGTGTTAGGCGTTTTTGCGGGGGCCTTGCATTTCTTGAGCTTCTTTGGTGCTATTTTGGAACTCACGAAGAAAATGCAGGCATCGCAATCTGCCAGCTGTGTCAGGGCCATCTCTGTCATGGAGGGCAGTTCACGTGGCCATAGGGCGGGTACTATGCAAAGCAACCTGGCAGAAACAAAAGTCAGTTAGAAGCATCTAGGCCAACCAATATCACATAAACATTCAATGTTATTCACCAATCAGCACTCTGGGTGATCCACAACATGTCCTGGTTGTAAAACAATATCTGGAGGGTGCAATCCTGCCATTCAGCATGAGCACCTAGAAAATGCCGATCATTTCAAAACTATGTCAAAATAGAGTCAATTCAAAATAGAAGTTGCAAAAACCTCATCTTGCTCCCTTCCAAGCCAAAAAGAGCCTTTTTGAGAAATGCGTGAATCAAAAACCTATGACTCGACTTCCATCACTTCCATCCACCGGGGGCACCGTGGTAATACCTTTGGCACAGCCACTTGCTCCTTTTCAGCTTTCGTTGGGCAAGTGCCGAAGTGGTGGGGCAACTGCCAGTGGTGTTGCCAGGAAACCCAGGAAACCCGTTGGGGCACAGCCTCGTGGCTGGCGGCACTGAGCCGGTCGAGGTATGGCAGCCACGCGGCGCGGAAACGCAAGAAGTCCTCCGGGGAAAGGAACCACGATTTCCCACGGAGATCTCCACGGGAAAAACGGGAGACTTCCAATGGATCCCGAGGATATCGATGATATCCATCCGAAGGAAAAGAAGCAGCACAGTCACAATGTATACCAAGTTCTGTGGCTGCACCATTCAGTGTCACACTGGTTTGATAGGCATAATGAAGCTGTTCCACCTGGCCAATCTGAGAAAAAACGCAGAACATTCAATCTTCTGCAATCTTCTGCAATCTTCAACTAAGAACGTCATAGTCTCAAAAGCTCTGTAAAAGGAATGCACAAATATATGTAAAAAAAAACATCAATGACTTGGCATGCTTGTCTTTTTCTAATGTCAGTTGAGCCCTTTGACGCAACAAACTACGAAAGTCCAAGCTCGTTGAACTTACCACCTTCCAACTTATTGATGAAAGGTAAAATAGTGCTAAAACCATGCTAAAATCATTTAAACAGCAGTCTCTGGATAAAAACATGATGAACACATGACATTGAAGCAAGATTTCATGAAATTCGAATCAATTCGGGTTCAAGACACCTCAACAAAACTTTCACTCCTCATCCTTAAACCCGAATCTGCAACTCTTGCTAAGATGCGTTGGAAAATCTATTGAACAGCATGCAACCTCAGCATTTCAATGCACCATCCAATCTGCCCCCACTATCTAAAAAGTTTCCGCCATCCAACGATCTTCACATTTTGCAGCTTCATCGTAGACCTAGCAGTACCTTACACCCTCAAAACACTCAACCCACACCCTTACTGCCAACACCTCGATGTATCGAAAGGCTCGTCCTTGGACATCTTCCAAGGCGAAGGTCACTGCCGTCCTTGAGCCCAACAAGGCCAAGAGTGCCAAGCCAGGACGACAACTTGGAAGAGTCAAATCCGGGAAGAGGAGCTGCAACACCTCCGAAAAAAACACAGAAAAACGGTTGAAAAAACACAGAAAAAACGTGGAAAAGCGCAATTTAGAGTCTTAACTGACTTCACAAAACAATCAAGTTACACATGTCACATCTCTTTATCTGATCCCAATCCAACTTGGATCAGATCTGTGGAATGGACCACACACACTGGATAAGATGTGCAGTGATTGTGATCAAATATAGAAAGTGAAGTGTACGTAGTACTCTTTCTTTTTTGAAGCTTTTACTGCCAACTGCTCAGCGGCTATTCTTCTGAACTCAACTTCACGTCACTGTGTGGTCTCAATCTGAAATCTGAAGTCACAACATTTCGTTTTGGAAAAAGCTAAAAATATCTGATTCACCAATAGAGTGATCACGGGTGTTGTGTGTGATTTGTGATTTCACAAGTCACCTAATCCGTTCCCGATTCCCACCTCTTGTTGTGCCTTCTTTCTTCCTTCCAGTGCAGACAACAAGATTTGGGTCCAGGATTGAAGAAAGTTCCAGTTTTGAAAAATGCGCCGCAGAAATTGAGTGGATCGGCTGCCTCAGATGATCGTATGTTTTGTCCAAAAGACTTGCTTTCATCCCCACAATAGAAACAAGGGGGTGAACGAAATACGCACAACTTTATCGCCTCTTTAGTAGCACCCTTGGAGTTGACATTAAGCATATTGCATTACTACTATGGTTTCTGTCTATATCTTGATCCAGATGATATGATATATACAAAAAGACATGAAAATGATGCACATCTACTAACAAATATACATTGTAGATACCTGCAATGCAAACAACTTATCCGACCCTGTTGCTGTTGGACTTGTTGGACTTGGTCATTTGCCAATAGACCGCTTTCAGTCGACGGGCCAAATAAGAGTCGTGCCAGCAACTGCAGTCACATGTCGAAGGCCAAACCAATTCGCGACAGCTGGGGAAAGCTACCATTGAGAACGGAAGCTGAAGCAACTGAAGCAACTGAAGCTTTCCCCAGTGCAGCTTCACCATCAGCCCTTCGAATCCTTCGAATCCCCGTGTCCCAGGGGAACACGAAAATGGAATGATAGCTTGATATGGCTTGCCGTCGTGAAGTTTCAAGAAATTTCTGATGAAAACGTCATCAAAACCATCATTCACTTTACCGAGCTCTTTTCATTTGGTTCCCAGAGTTTCGGATTAATGTTCTTTATCTCAACTTTCGTCCCGCATTAGTATTGAAGGGGCTCTTTATAGCAAGATGTTCTTAACTCAATGCATCACATGGTTACATGGTTCATGCCAATTTTGACCAAACAAAACTCCAAAGCGATTGACTTGCTGACGAACCAGGCAAGCAGAATGACAGACACAAGACAAAGGTTGTGAATGCATTGTACATGGACACACGCTGAGGTGATCACCCGTATTTCTCTTATTTCTGTGAACGAGGAGCAGCTATCTTTTGAAAAAGGATTCAATCATCTCAGCAACGCAATGATTTCCTACAGTATCTTTTCAAATGTTTTCAATTTCTCAGAGCATTGCCACTGGGCGCCCCGCCATCGAATCGTTCTGCACCTTTTGAGACGTCCACTGTGGAAAGACCATGAGCGCAGTCCTCAACCCATCAAGATGATGATAAACTGTCCAAAAAGACAATGTGGCATCACGTTTGACATCATTTCTGACAAACAAGAGATCAAAATATATAATATGTTGTTCTTTGGAATTGAAAACTCTTCACCATTATCTGGTATCCTTGAGTAAAGCAGTAAAGTTCTAAATGTCTTTAACTTCACCTCTATTCTTTGAGAGACACTTTTTTCAAGTCCTTGAGTCCTTGTGAGCCTGTGTCGCAGCTTCCACGACTTTTGCATCTAAATAAATCTCCCAGACTCTGTTCGAAAACTCAAGTCCGCACCAGGAAAAGCAGCACGGAAATGCATGGAAAAGAAACACCCTTCCCCTGCCTTTGACACCATCTGTCTCTGAAATTGAAGACCTTGCGAGAAAGGTGATAAGAGAAGAAAAGGACATTGTGACGTAGAATTCTTTCAAACCTAGAAGCTGAAAGGGTTCATCTTACAAACAAATGCAAAGCTGCAATGTTTTTTTCTCACAAGCTCCAAGCGTGATAAGATGCGATAAGTGTAACACGGTGCGCAACTATACAATTGCATCCCAAAGAACATGCTTGCGCAAGAGATGCACGTTCAAAACGCAATTGCTATCCCCATCCCAAATTCTGGGCATCCCAGAATTCAGATTGCCGTCCGACTCCGCACTCAAACTTGCAAAGTATGAGCAATTCACCTTGAGTGTCATTGTATGGTACTGTATGTCAGTATGTCTTCCATACGTCTTCATGCACCCAAAAGGGCTCTCTTGGCCGGGTGCAGAAGTCCACGATTCTCTTCCAAGGCCTTCAACATTGCACTTTGAGATTTGCCACTGGCCTTCACATCTGGACGTGCTGCCAACTTCAACAGTCCATCTTTGAGGCCAAGCTTCTCAGCTTTTGCAGCAACGGTGGCTTGCAATTCCACGGCTTCGGCTTCGGGACTTTTCTTCGCTTTCGTGGAAGTCTTCGCTTTCTCGGATTTCTCGGACTTCTCGGCCTTGGACTTTTCAGCCTTCTCAGCCTTCTCAGCCTTCGCTTGAGTCTTCTCAGCCTTGTCTGCCTTCCTGGACTTCTTCGCTGGAGGTTCAACTTCTTCAGCTTCTTCAGCTTCAGGTGCTTTAGGCACATAGGATTTCATGGCTTCTTGATATGCTGCCTTCTTTGCCTGAAATTCATCTTCAAAGATCTTCTTCTCCTCAGCACTTAACTCCTTCCACTTGGCAGAGGCCAATTTCGTGACAGCTGTCACTGGCTGACCAGCACACTCCTTCATGAAAGTTGGGCGGTTCTTTGCAAGGAAACAGCCATAAGCACCTCCAGCTGGCTGCTTGGGAGCATCAGGATCTTTCACTTTCTTTCCTTTCTCTTTGCCGTTCTTGCCCTTCCTCTGAGTGGTTTTCTTCTCACCTCCTGCGTCCAAGAAAGCTTTCATGTCAACGTCATACTTCGCTTGAGCTTCTTGGAACTTCTTCTGATAAACGGCCTTTTCCTCTTCACCTAGAGCTCGAAACTTCTCCCCAGCCAGCTTAGTGACGGCGGTGATCGGCTGACCTTCACAAAGCTTTTGAAACTCGCTACGCTTCTCAGCCAAGAACTGGCCGTAAGCACCACCGGTTGGCTTCTTGGGTTGCTCCATGTGCACAAAGCGCTAAGCGGCGAAGCAAGTGCGGCGTGGCTTGAGGCTTTCAAAGGCTTTCAAAGGCTTTCAAAGGCTTTCCGCAAACGTCTTCAGAATGGACAAAGTCTCAAAGAGTCAGGCAATCAACTTTCAAAAGCAAACATCCTCTTCAACAAAAGAATTCTTCAGAATGCTTCCGTTTCTGTTTTGTTTTCACTTTTCACACAACTTTTTCGTGCTTGAAAGGCGCCCACCTTCGCCGCACCAACGTCGCCATGGTGCGCTGTGCCGATTGCTCTTCAGATTCGACCGTCCTTTGCATGTCTTAGACCTTCAGGCACCACAAAAATGACTCCAAAGAATTGCTACTGAATTGGTCACATCGTAAATCTGGTTGAAGATCTGGATCTGGATCTACTGTCGCTGAATTTGATCTTCATTTGATTGTGTATGTAGTATTGAGTCATGATATATTCGATCTACCCCCCCAGGTTCACAGGTTCACAGTGTCAAATGAAGAGGTTTATAGGGGTTCCCTACAAAAAGTGTTTCATATTCCTGGTGGTGACTGATTGGGGGGGTAGATGCAAAGTATTTAGTACAGAATACAGTTTTCTATTTGGTACGGCTTCGTTCTGAACTTCAAAAAAATGATTGCGCCATTACCCCCGCGAAAACTAATATGACACTGATAAAAAGGTAAGCATGCAGCATGAATGAAGATGTACCAACTACTACAGTACTAAAAATATTAAAACTGGGTGATTTCCTGTTGTCATTTTCTTAGTTTTTCCTCGTTTTTTCGGAGGGATTGACTTCCACAAAAAGCCTCGGAGGCCTCGACCTCGTTGATCACGGCAGGGAAACGATCGCATCGCTCCACGGACAGACCTGAAAACCGGGCCTTCTTCGATGTGTCTGTGTCTTCTTGCTCTTCTTGCTCGTTGTGGTTCAAATGGACTTGTTTTTTCTTTTTTTCAACAAAACTGTCAGATCTTTCGTTGAAGGTGTTGTAATTCTGGGATGTTGTTTTCAATGGCGTTGTTTTGTGTTTTTTTTTGGGTCTGTGAAGGCCATCGTATCGTATCTTTATTTTCATTGAAGCCATTTGTACAACAAAAAAACCAACAAACCAACCCCCACATTGTGGTAGCTGCAACTTCTTCAGGGTCCCCCATCATCAACATGGCAGTCACTGTATCAAACCTTCATCTCAAAATGGTCGCACAGCCATGATGACATGCCCACCATGCGGGTCATGATCTTTGGTCCGCATTTTTGACCACAGATTTGATGTTCCAGATTCTCTAGAGTCGATGCCAAACGTAAACTCAAGCGTCTTTTTGGAGATTGTCATGTGAGGCTGTAGATTTTGTTTCCTACT
>DF245346.1:0-12028 GCA_000507305.1 Breviolum minutum Mf 1.05b.01 | reverse complement strand
ACAACAGAAACAACAACAACAACAACAACAACAAGAACAACAAGAACAAGAACAAGAACAAGAACAAGAACAAGAACAAGAACAACAACAACAACAACAACAACAACAACAACAACAACAACAACAACAACAACAACAACAGAAACAAAACCCTCTCATCAGCCAACTTTAAAAGACAGCAAAGCAGCTGCCGCAGGCGCCGTTCCGAGCCTGGCCAACGCAAGGTATCATCCTGCCACATCAGCCGGGTGTCATGGAAAGGGATTTCTTGGCACCAGGCAGACCTTTTTCGTTGCATTTCATAGATGTTCTTTTGTTTGGTCCCCAGATTTTTTCCAAAAGGGCTAAAAAAACAGTGTAAATTCAATCAAGATAGCAGAGTGGACAATTACTGTAAATTTAATTGTCAAAACGATGTTATATCTCTTGATACTTTTGAGATCCTTTTCCCTTTCTTCCCCTCAATCCTATAGAATTATATGTAGATGCATTCAATGAAAACAACAACGCATCAACAAAAAGAATCCGCTGCAGAAGACGCTACAGAAACTTCCAAAGAATTCTTGTTCTTCACAATCTTCCCAAGGTTCCACCTCATTGTCTTGGAGTTTGCACCAACAGCCTTCACCTCAGCATTTTGGGGTCATGGTAGGAAGCGACCCAAACGGCGTTGTTGTGGCAGGTGGCCAAGAATGATGTCCCATATGTGGCCAACTTCCAAGTGGCTCTCGAGCTCAGTGGTTCTCAGCAAATTGTAGATGTGTGAAACTGATCTTCTCCCTGGATGGTAATCCCGTAGGTAATTTTTTAAAACGGAAAGCAGTGAAAAGTCTGTTTACTCACCTTGGAAATGTGTTTTTTTCTTGAGCCAAAAACCATGGCTGTTAGGTGGCTGATTACTTTGATAGCCAACCTAAGATGATTCGTGTCTCTGGGCGAGTGTGGGACTTAGAAGCATTTTGAGTCTGGAATGATTGACTAGGTGGTGGTTTTTCAAATATGACTTGCGTATTTCCTGAAATGGGTTGGTTCAACCACCATTTATCAGCTGGTTCAATTCGTGACCTTTTTATTTCCCCCAGATGCAAGTCACTTAACCATTTCAAAGGGCTTTTTTAGCCACCCCAAAAAAAGGTCAGCGGCAGAATTGCTAGGTAGTTGAAGTTTAGATTTGTTGAAAGGCATGGCGGCCTCAGCTGGCGTTCTGCAATGGCCAGCTGAACGTGACATTTCCTCCCACGTCTCACTGACCGAATTTTTGGAGTTCTGTAAATTTTTGCGACGTTTTTTTTTGTTGAGGAGGGGATGGGATTGGTTTGGAAGAGTCTTCTGGATGTTTTTGGTTTTTGGGGAGGGTTTTTTGTTCTTTTCTTTGGGGTTTAAATACCTAAGAAGAAAAGTTACATTAGTAGGGCTGTTGTGTACCCCAGTTGGAGTGATTTTCTAATCGAAGCCCACCTGCCTTGGTCAACAAAGTCTTGGTGTAACATGGCTGGTTTTGCCATGTTTTTTTTTGCCGTACATGAAGACATGTTTCAAGTTTTTTTTGGATCATGTGCATCTTGGAGGATGCGCGAAAAATTGAAAACATGGAAAAGTTCGCCAGGTGTTCGGGCATTGCCTCTACCATGGTAGCTCAACTGCAACGGGTTTAACGGCACCCAGAATTTGCCAGTCAAAATTTGACGCTTTTTTGATCGCAGGTTTGTGCTGTGAAGAATGTCTCGGAGATTCCCATCTCGTGAGCCGATGATCAATTTGGCGGTGCTTGGGGGGATCACTTTTGTGTGGGGGCTGGTGAACTGAAGACAAGCTCACTCAACAACAACACTCAACACCTGGCTGTAATACTTGAAGATTTTCAAAGTTGCATAACTTGAAGTTCAGATGCTGGACTGATTCATTTTCTTTTTATTTCGCAGGTACGAATGCCGAATTCCGACACGCTTCCGATCCACATTTTGGCACCCGACTTAGGTTTTACAGTTAGTGGCGAGGCATTTATTTATTCAAAACATGGAAGGGCGAAAGTATCGGGAAAAAGTCTTTTATCCGAAAGTGATGAAAAAAACATCCTTCAAAACTTGGGTATGTATTTGGATCTACCTGCCCATTTTGTAGCAGTGGCATTTTGGAAAGGTTTATAGGAATCCCCCCATAAAAGATACAATGTCATCCTGGTTTTTGACTTTCGTGCATCCTGGGGGGTAGATCCAAGTTATGCATGGTATGCATTTGATTTATGTCCAGTGATTTCAACGAAGCTATTGGGAGCTGAGGGATGATACATTTTCCCTACCCAAATGGGGGGAAGTGATACCTGACACCCGCCACAGTATGACTGGTATGACTGGATCTTTGCAGGTTTACTGAGCCTTCTGGACAGTCACAAACTCGATTTCTGACAGCTGACTGCAGATGTGAGTTCTTTCATCCTGGATGACCGCAGAAACCAAACGGATCATGTTCTGAAGATTTCTCACTTGGAGAAATTTGGGGAAACTCATTTTGGTTTCCAACAGAAATCTCTAGAAATTTCCAGTCCTTGAAGCCAACCCAGTTTCCACCCATTTGGCGTGAGGTTGGCTCCGTCGGAGTCTACTAGCATCATAGCTAAGTTCTGCCCTTCTAGTGAGTGCCTGGGCGGGAATCAGATGGATGAATGGATGTGGATGATGAGGAATGCGGAATCGCGTTTTCGATACACCCTTGAAGATTAACGGCCGGAACATAATTCCCTGGAGGGTTTGGTTCAGATCATTTTCCTTTCTTTTCATGGGTGATTTGTAGGTTCCATGTTAATCTTCCAGGGTGTATTGATATTGAATGTGTCTTGAGATACAATAAATGAGATGGTGATTTTTCATTTGCTACTGTTGAAGAGATCCCATGAATGTTACGATCCAAAGCGGTTGTCTGGATTTTGTCCATCAATCGTGTACATGTTTTTTTGCACAAAGTCGGTGCTTTACATTTTTCCATCCATTGGTACGTGACACAGAATGTAGTTTGCCTAGATCTGTAGCAATTGCATTCATGATTCGTTACTGAAGCTGAATCGTCATAGCAGCACGCAAACACACATCTCAGATTCACCTCTGCAGACACCATTAGACCGTCAGTTCCATTGTTTTCATGTAAGCGTGCATGTTTTGGTGCCAGCCTTTTTGGCACCGGGGCTGGGGTCTTCTCGCCACGTTTTTCTCGCCTCGCCCGAGATGGTTTGCTACGCAATGCTAGCCTTCCTGATATGTTTGCCCATGACCATCGTTGCAGATACTTGTGTGGTGGATCAAGGTGGCACCAGCACCTTGTGTTCAAGCATGGCCCGAAGCCAATGTGAGAGCAGCAATGGTCTTTGCAAGTGGGAGGAAACTCAGGCTTCAACCTTTATGAACAGTGCCAAATGTTTATGCGGCACCCATAGTTGTCTAGAAAAGGATGACGGACCGAGTTCATGCGCCTTGCTTACCACGAAAGCCGATTGCGCAAACCTCGGTGGCAACCTTGACTGTTATTAGTGGGATCCAAACCAATGCTCTTCTGAAAGCAGCCTGTGGCTGGGCCGTTTCGGTTGTACGAGTCAATCTGCTTGTGACAGTTCTAATGGCAAGTGGTGCGAGGGTTGCACAGAGGATGATTTAAGAAAATTATTCCAAAAAGAAACTTCAGAATATCTTGAAGAATTGCTTGACTTGGCGACTGGAGGCAAAGGAAGGTGCTTTTCACGCTGCCACGACTACATGATTGGACATACGTGTGAAGACCTTGACCCAGACAAGAGAAATGACAAGTACTATATCAACGAAGGGCTATGCAAACAACTTGCAGGCTGCACATGGAACGAGCAGGGATGCAACTCAAAATGCTTGAGCGATGCAAAAACTTGGCGTATGGATTTGCTTTTGATTGGTCTGATCTGTGGGCTCAGATGGTTGTAGACCCAGTGCCAGTCGATGTCCAGGCCCCTAAAACCTTCGGATGGTCATTAGCACGAACGGATTTCTGAAGCCAAAATGCACGAAGTTGGCAGAAGCGCACTGCAGTTTCACAAACAGATCAGCCACAAAAGTCAACCGAAAGTTATTTCCAGTTTGGTCCCTTGTTGTTTTCAATGCTTTCTGGAACACCTGTGGTGATGTGGCATGATGTGGCTACTTTAGTTTCATGTTTCCAGTTCACGTCTCTGGTGCCTGCAAACGCAGCAACTTCAGGATTGACCATCATTGAAGACAGGTGATGCAAAAAAAAGTCTTCCCTCCACCTGCTTGAAAACTGCCTCCAACAACAATGGCAATGTCCCTTTTGTGTATTGTAGTTAGAGTTTAGGTTGTTCTAGAAATCTCCAAATTTGAAAAAATACAAAACAGATGCAACAAAAGAATGATAGTATCGACGATGAATTTATTGGACTCATGGAACACGATCTCAAAAATAGGAGCTCTTGGTGGTCAAGCGGACTTATATCCAAATCTGGAATAGATAAAAAACCATGTATAATTGAACTATAGAAGCTGAATCTAAAAGAAATGCACTTGAAAATATTGATATTCCCATCTATTCTAAGACTTATTCGTGATGGGTTTATTTTTCACCAAAAAAAACCCTTGTTGTTTTGCACCAAAAAAAAACGCCTTTGGCTTCTGGCCGACGACCTGCAGCGATTTCTCTGCCAAAAACGGTCACATCATCAGACATCGGATCCGCCCACGACGCCTCCTGAGATGACGGAGAACTCCTTACTGCAGCTGGCTGGTGGTATGGCTGTAGGCACCACAGCCTTGATGTTCGCATCTTCAGCTCTGAAGAAGTCATTGAAGCTTGGAAAATGACAGGGTTGTGTTCCATGGAGTCCATGAAATCTATGGTATATCTATTGTATATGTACATATATATGATATATGTATATAATATACTGTACTAAATTAGATGAGAAAAGAGTGTAGAATCTCAGATTTGATAGACAAAATGATGGAGGGTAGGGCCAAAAGCTAAATTGTTCAACCGATCTGAGGAAGGATTCTGCCCGACGCGAAGCTTCTTCCCCTTTTGAATATCACCTGGCAGTGCATTGCCCGGAGATGTATGATGAAAAGTCCCACAGTGCTTTAAGTGCTCCAAGTGCTGCTTGGCATTTGGTGAAGCTACCGAAAACTGCCAAGGTGCATGAATTGCGGGAAGCTGCCGCAGTGGCTTTGGAGACAGAAGTTCAGACACTTCAAACCTTCAACTTCTATCCAGTGCAAAGGAAGACTTTTGATGGTGAATGCGTGAAAGTGGATGGAAAGCTCATTGAAATTGGCACTTTGGATTTGTTGCTTGCTGCATTACCTCCAGATCAATTGCAGGTGATCCAGCTGGTTTTCTCACGGGATGCACCGAAACCTGTAGATGTTCCAATGAGCCCCAAGGTTTTCCCCACCTGTGGTGTTTGCTTGCCTTTCATGGGCAACAACTACCAATACCAGGGCCCCAGTGAAATCTTGGAGTACAACTTTGCTCAGAATGTTTTTCCAGCTAATGGTGGTCACCCTTATGGATCGACGGTGAGATTTTATGATGGGCAAAAACAGCAAGTGGGTGAATTTGGTGCCACTTTGTTTCATGAGGATGCACAATATACTGAGACAATGACTGCAGATGCCAACATTGTAGCAGAGCTCATCTCACGATCTGCTGACTTTCCAAAACTTTGGAACAGAGCTGTTGAGGTAGGTGTACAGGACAGCTGAGACTGGGACCTAGAAAAAACAACTACAATGTCCCTTAAGCCTTAAGCAGGTCTTTTGAAAAAAAGTGAGTCCGACTGGTTGTAGTCTTTGGCATTTCTTTACATTTGTTGTGAAGCCTGAAGTTGATTTGAAAACGATACATTTATATCCAACATTTTTCATGACTGTATATTATATTCAACATTTTCTATGAATTCAAGATTTTCTATTGCCATCTATTTGTGGGTTCCACAAAACATCCAGGACTTTACGTCCAACGGGCTCTTTACCAGCAGCGAGAAGTCTGAAGATTGGAAGACAGGCCACAATTTATTGCCTCGAGGCTTTAATCAGATCAAAGTCAAGAGCTTTGCACCACAAATCTTGGCGAAGACACGTGCCTTCATTGCTGAATGGTCCAAATTTGAGGCTGGCGATTTGGTAGAAGATGTGAATGAATGGCTTACTGCAATGACGGCGGATGCTGTGGTCTCTTGTAGTATGGGGATGGATATGTGCAATGTAGAACGCCTGGGTTCCAAGCAACCACCTCACAAGTTTGTGGAAACCTTTCGTTTTGGCTTGGGAGTGTCAATGGAAAGCATCACCAGCAAATCGGAGTATGGTCTCAAGCGCTTTTTGCCCTTCTTCGATGCTGAAGGTCAGCTGCAGGAAAGGTTCAACGAAACCAAGAAGGACAGGCGGCCGAAAAATCATGACTTGGATTATTTTTTGTACTTGGAGGTCCATAAAACTAGCCCAATCTTAAGTTTTCTAGGATGCTAAGGGCTTCAAACACTCATGAAAAACATGTGCCAATCCGCCCTGACAAGGAGATGCAGCAACAAGTGGAAGACTTGGTTGAATCCACACGTCGAGGTGAACTTGGTGAAAACTCCATCATCGCCATGATGTTGAAGGATCGTGGAAGTGATGGCAAGCTTGTCCGTTATGGAGCTCTATATGGTCATATCGTGAATCTCATGATTGCAGGTCATGAAACAACTGCAGCAACCTTGGGTTTTACCTTACAACTCTTAGCCGAGAATCCCATCTACGAAGAACGAGCATTGGAAGAGGTGAGAGAAGTTTTGCAAGGTCGTACCGAACCATCTGCAGATGATGTGCCAAAACTTCAATTTGTGGAACAATGCTTTCGTGAAGCCTTGCGATTATATAGCCCAGTAACCTTCATTACACGAGATGTTGCCTATGATACCTTGTTAGGTGGTCATCCAGTATTTCAAGGTGAGAGGATCAATTTGGTGACACGTGGATTGCATACAAACCCAGAATACTGGGGAGGTGAATTTGGAGATCCATTGACTTTCAATCCAGATCGTTTCTCTCCATCTGCTGTGAAAGAACGTCATCCTAATGCTTATCATCCTTGGGGTTTTGCAACTCGTGCTTGTATTGGGAGTCAATTTGCCTTATTTGAGGCAAAGACATTCTTAGCATCGATGTTGATTCACTTCCGATTACAAGGTGTTCCAGGATACAAATTGAAGGCTACCTTGAGTGACGGTGCAGCACCATCTCCAGATAACTTGGCTTTCTATGTTTATCCCAGACCTGGTGGACCTCTTTGGTCTGATGGTTTGATGAAACCTTTGATGTTGGAAGATGAACTCAGGGAGTCAGAAGATGCTAAAATGATGTGAAAAAACTTTGCCGAAAAAAATGGGAGAGCAGAACATTGAAATCAAGCAATTGAATCTTGATGAATCTTGGCAGCTTTGACATGTACAGATTCCAGGGATGTCTGCATTCCGCAATGGAATTTTGTTGCTGGGAGATAGGACATTCCAACTGTAGAGTGATGGGACCAACGGATCGTTGGCCATCAGGAAAGTCGAACCTAGCAGATCTTGACATCAAATTCTCCTAGACGCCGCGGATCGATGGCGATTTCGAGGGGAAAAGGGGTAACAAAAGAGACAGCGACAAACATCCCCATTTATAATAGGAGATAGATCTTCAAATGGTTTATTTTCCTTTGCTATGTTACTTTACTGGAGGGTTAAGATTGGAACTTGAACATAACCCTCAAAAATAGGCGGCGAGTAGAGGGGGATAGTCCCAGTAAATCGAACTTAGAAAAGGCCACGGCTCCGGCGTTCAAGGCTCTACGTTTCCTTGGAATGGTGAGGATTGTTCTCTTTAGGATTGTTCTCTTTAAGATCCCCAATAATCGGCTGAATCAAAAATTTGTACTTCGTTAGCGCTTCGAAATCAAGTCTCTCTCTTCACAGGTCACTTTGGTGCACAGATTTGTCCGAATCTTCACCAAAAGATGATATCTTTATCAGATCTAAAGTCATTTGATTCGACGGCTTGATTCAACCAATCCTGCATCATTGAAATGTCCAGTGAGTCAAGTGGTCTCGAAATACAGAAACATATCAACATCAAAAACCACCAAATTGGATTAGGTGGTTTCAACGTGTTTGATACATATTTTCTTCACTTTGAAAGTTTGGGGACGATTATTCAATTTAATAAAAGACATCATTTTTTATTTATTACATCTTTTTTTTCCAGATGGCTGGGTGGTTCCAATAGCCGCCATTCCCTACATCCCCACCGAAAAACGACAGAACCTACCGAAACGAAACTCGAAACTCAGGCGTGTTTTTTCATCTCCGATGTACTGTGCTGCGGAGAGCCTGGAGGCATGTTGGACGGTATGGTGTTTGGGTGTTTCGTTGTATGGTTGATGGATTACCCCCCGGAAGTTTAGCAGCTCACCCCTGAAAAGTTACTGGGTCCCAAATAGGAAGCCGGCTCGTCTTTAAAAAAACCCACCATTTTTAGGGGCTTGAGCTGTTCAACTTCGGGGGGGGGTTAAATCGGAAAAGGCACCAGTTGAGATGTATAGAATAGGTTGAAATACTGCAAAAGTCATGGAAGACTTAAATCCGTAATACAGGTGCATTTTTTTTTGAAAAACCAAGGCCATGACAATGGCATGTTTTCTTTTGGTGAAGCAAAAGCCTTGCCAGGATCCGGATAACATTGTGGAAGGTCCTCTGAAAGTGGCAGCACTTAGTGGGTTCGACCTTCCAAACATCATGGAGCGATGAATGATTTGGAATAATTTCCCAAGGCTCTTCTGAGCGGAAGTAGCAGACCTTCAGAAGGGTCCCACCCCGTCCTGCCGGCATGTTTTTTTGTTGAGGGGCTTGATGTTGTATTGCTTTTCCAAGTCCAACTATGTCTGACTTTCCATGAAAGCATGATCAATTTGGATATGATATGTGTGTATATCTTAAAAATCAGATCTGGAGAACTGGTCATGCTGGATATGACCGAGATGAGAGGGTAGACACAGTCATGGATGAGCATGGTGACTTTCCATCGACTTGGAGTTGCACCACAATGCCGCTGTCAGTCTTATCGGCCAGGGTTCAAGCAGTTTGCATCCAATCCTACGAACCAATCTTCCAACTGGGTGTTTGAATCACCAGTCACCAGTGTCTTTTTGCCAGTCCTATGTGCTGCAGCTGGTTGGGCACGGCAAGGGCTCGCAACCCAAGATTTTCTGCCTCACCATCTCAATCCAGAAATGCGCCGTGAATTTCGCAAATTCCATGCACATGTTACCCGCTGCAATATGTTTGACAGTCAGTTCTTGATGATGACGGAGAAGAAGAAGAATAAGAAGAAGAAGAAGAAGAAGAAGAAGAAGAAGAAGAAGAAGAAAGAAGAGGAAAAAGGAGCAAAAGAAAAAGACAAGGAAAAGAGAAGAAGGAACAGAAGAGGAATAGTCTATAGTAATCAGAATTATGGTAAGGATTCGAGTAAGAACAATAATATAATAATAGAAATCAGAATAATAAGAACAACAGAGAACAACAATAGAAATGAAAGAAGCATAAACATCCCACCCATACAAATAAAAGTAAGAACACGACTTCTTCTGACAATGATCTGGGTGGTGGTTTCAAATATTTTTTTTCAGCTCGAACCTTGGGAAAGATTCCCATTTTAATGAGCATATTTTTCAAATGGGTGTTGGTTCAACCACCAACCAGATGATTTATTTCAAAAAAAAACATGTGAGATCACTCAAATCTGTGAATTTAATTGGTGTTTTAAACATTTATATGGGTTGAAACCACCAACATTCGATGGGTTTTCTCAGAAAAAAGCCTTAAAGTTCCCTGGCCTGAGGCCCAGTGCTCTCACTGGAGCCAGATGGTTTGGACTTGGGTGCAGTGAAAGCATGCGAGACGCTTCACCGACAGGCGGGCCTGACCGAAAAGTGGAAAAGGCAGTTGGAAAAACCACCGTTTGGACAGAAATTCAATGGAAACCTAGGTGGTGGTTTCTTACATATTTTTTATTTTTCACCCCGATACCTGGGGAAGATGAATCCAATTTGACTTGCGCATATTTTTCAGATGGGTTGGTTCAACCACCAACTAGAAACTGTCCAATTTGAAACATGTGTATCCAAAAATTGCCCTCCAAAAAAAAAAACAAACATTCTGACTGGGCCGGTTTTTGTCAGCATTTTTTATATGGGAGATAGATCTTCAAATGATTGTTTTTCCATTGGTTATGTTAGTTTTCGGGGTGAAAAAATGCTGGATTTTCGTGACTTTTTCTTGCCTTGAGGACTCAGAGAGTATTGTAATGTCATGTATTTAATGTATATGATCTTTTATAATAGAGTATATAAGTCAGTACAAATATGTTTATATACATGATATCTAATATGTATGCATATCATATGTATATACATATATATGAATTATATATGTATATATTTCTATATACATTTTTTGTTCTATTCAAGAATTCTTCCATCTTTGGAGGACTTTTAAATCTCCAGCTTCATGAGGTGGTGATTCTCAACAGCTCTCAGCTGACAGCGCAGAACCAAGAAATGAATCAAACACCCAGCTGTTGTTGCCATTTTGCCGTAAGTTGCCACTTAAAGCCAGCTATTTTTTGAACTTGGATTAAGTTTTGTTTAATTCAAGTGTTGGTTGCCAGTTGATTTTTCGAAAATATGCAAGCAATGCAAGCTGCTTGCACAAGGCTTTGTTTAATTCAAGCGGCGATCTGTCACACTGTCCAGGTCCGTTACGAGGTCTCAACGCAATTTGTGGGTCGGCAGTGCTCTCAGAGCAGAAAAGCTGCAACTTGGGGTTCTCTCAACCACAACAATGGTTCTTCTTTTGGAAGCTGATAGATCCCTACTAAAGTCATAGTAACTTCGTAGTTGGGGGAATCCCAGTTTTTTCCATGGTGGTTAGAGATCCCAAAAGCTGTATTTGTTTTAGACATTTTCGCCAGCTCGAGCAGCTGTTTTGTCATTCTGAGGGATGCAGCTGCTACAGCTGTTGCAGCCAGGGCCCTACCAGCATCATTGCACTCCAAGGAACTAACATAATTTCACTTTGAGAAACGAAAAATCATCGACTGAAACGTGCTTGTTGTAGGTGCTAATTCCCAGGATATAAAATCATCTTGAAGAGTGCCTTGGTAGGGGATTAGCTTAGTTCCCAGGACATCATATGTATATATGGGTGTTTCCAAAAATAGGGATACCCCAAACTGGATGGTTATAATGGAAACCTCCATTAAAATGGATGATTTGGGTGTACCCCTATTTTCGGAAACACCCATATATACATATACATACATATATATATATATATATACATGTAGCAGGAGATCCCCTACCAAAATTACACATCTTTCTTTGCCAAGCCCGGAGGGATCAAGCCTTGGTACTCCAAGGATCAAGCCTTGGTGCTTGGACATAGCATTGGCTCAGTGGCAGGACCTGACCTGAAGCTTCATCCTACGGTATTTGTGGATGGAGCAACACAGAAAATCCCCCCCCAAAAAAGCTGTAGGTTTTTTGTAAGTGCATAGGATTTATGTTGAAATTCCACTTTACCTCCCATTTATATTGAAATTCCACTTAACCCCCCCAAAAAAAGGGAATCCAACATTTTGAGGACTTTGGTTGGGGTGAAATATTCTGCAAGTCACTCAACCAGACATTTGTGAGGAAGATGCACTACAACCCTCGACATCACATTCCATCCACCTTGCTTCATCCTTGGAATTTGGATGGTAAAAGACGTTCGTTCATAGCTAGAAGTCTGTTTGAATTGTGTTTCTTCTTGTTCTTCTTCTTGTTCTTGTTGTTGTTCTAGTTGTTGTTCTTGTTGTTGTTGTTGTTGTTGTTGTTGTTGTTGTTGTTCTTGTTGTTGTTCTAGTTGTTGTTGTTGTTGTTGTTGTTGTTGTTGTTGTTGTTGTTGTTGTTGTTGTTGTTGTTGTTGTTGTTGTTGTTC